>JARPRG010000644.1:7981-55239 GCA_031001745.1 Hartigia nigra | reverse complement strand
TATATATATATATATATAGACTCGCGTATTTGCAAATTACAAATTATATTTTCCGTCTATTTGTTATAAAAAGACACGTCGCACTGTCATATATAGTTCAGTCACGTGAAGTTCCTAATGGCAACATTTATCCATCTTCTGAATGACCGTTGCAAAATATAAAAAATATGAAGTAAATAGTTGCATTACGAAGCTTTATTGTGTATCACGATGCTGTAATAATATTTCATGCATTCATCTGTAGAATAAAATTAAATTTGATCGCCATTTGAAATTATAGATGCTGAACATTTCTGAATATTAATGTCTTATCTACATCTTAATATTTTACATAACTTTCAATCCAATTAATTCAACCGTTCGTTCGGAATAGTAACACTTCGATTTGCGATTGAGTATATATCTGTGTATATGAATATACACATCGTGCATATTCATATACACAGTTATATATTGGCTATAGAAAATGAGTACAAAAGAGCACAGCAACCAGTCAAGTTACAATGTGTTTATCCATATTCGTTTGCTTCAGTGCAGATGTGTCCCAAGACAATTTTTGTATTTCATATGGAATTATGTTTAAAACTGAAAAAATTAGGAATACCAATGGTTCAAAACTTGATAAAAATGCATGACTTATTCGTTATAGGACAAATGATAGAGATAATAAAAGTCTCTATCTCAATTATATAATTTAAAAATAATTACGCAAATTTTTTGAACGATGTATCGGAAACAAATTTGTTGCAATATACAGGGTTAGTCAGAAGTGATATGTAACGATAAAGCGGGTTGTGCTTTGTACAATTTTCGCAAGGTAACGGCTGCATCGTTACGTTGTTGTATCGTTGCGTTGCTGCATCGCTGGCTGTTCACTTGTTGAGTCATGAATATTCAGAGCCTAATTTGGTACATGAGATGTGATTGTGGATATACGTGTACGAAATAATCGTGTACTTTTCTGCTGTTACTGGTACATGCTCTTGAAGTTTCTCAGCAACCTCCATTTTCCAGGCTGTTCCGGGTAGAAATATAAATAGGGCAGAACTTAGGGCTTGATACAGTTTTCCTAATTCTTAATAGGGCACCGATTGGGAAGCAGATTAGCGCTTTATTCAATTTGTACCGCATTTCACATGAGCACCAAATTAAGCAAACTTTATTGGGACCTACTTAGGCAACATTATCGCAGCCTTAATCTAGTAATCCTTATTTCTTCCTTATTAGCCATTATTGTGATGCATTTCCTAAATTTCATACTGAGCTTCATTAGTTTCAAAGGCATGAATAATATTGTACGCGATTACTAATTGCCTCACTTGATTTTCCACGTAAATTTCGTAATTTGTGCTGCTGCTAAATAGTCTGGTTAATTGTAAACTGGCACATGAAAACTTCAATTCATTCCTACTTGATACTTTTTCTAGTGTCAGTAATTTATTTATGTCGTTATTGACTTCAGGAAACATTATTACACATTTCTACCTTCTCGCCAGTTTCATAGGTCTTTCTATTATAATTCAAAATTATCTGCTTAACGTAATACGTTTTTCAGTTTTTCGTATTTTGCACTCGAATTTACGCGTGAATTCGCTGCCTTTCCACGATTCATCTTGTACCACAATAACGCTGCGACTAATGCTTGAAACACGCAAGAAATACCTAGTTGACTGTATAGTATCATCTGACTGTAATTAAATGCATCATATATTACAAAGATAAAAGTGTATTTTAACGATTAGCGGATTCATTATACATGGATACCTTATAAAAGTCTGATCATAATCAAAGTTGCAAATCTTATCCTAAATCTAACGAGAAAGTAGCTTCTCGAAAAAGAGTACCCTGATTAAGGCAGTGTTGAGCTATGATACGAAATAGCACGTTTGAAAATCTTTGTAGTTATTTAATTAGCAGCTACTTAGATAGTTCAAATGAAAAATATATTCATTTGCGTCACTAATCCAAGGATCGAAATCTAAAAATATTTTCAGATTGTAACTATTATACCTTGAATTACGCCTTATCAGGGCTCAGCTAAATACCAATTGTAGCACTGTTCTTGTAGAATCCCTTTTCCGTCCTTATCTGGGTCCGACCAGATATGAGGAATGCCTTATTGCATTTCTACCCTGGGTCATTTCGCACCCGACACGCTTCTTTTATTCCCAAGATAAAATTAAAAAAAAAGCTTCCTCTTCTATACTCCTATTTCTGTCGTATTTCTGCGTACATCTATGTCCGTTCTATGAAGTTGAATTTTCTGATATACCCAATGATTTGAATTTAATTTGCGTGTCTTTTGTTGTTTTATATTAACTGTATTATCGGACTATATAGTATGGCAAGATTTGATAATATTTTTATCTAGTATTGGAAAGTGTTAATATTGGACAACATTTTTTTACTTTAAATCCCTTTAAAATTAAAAAAAAATCGGTTATTTTGGGCATACCATATATCAAGATTATACAACCACTTAAAACACTTTTTTAATTTAAAAGAAAATAAGGACAAACTTTAAGTCAGATTTACATAGCATTGCTGTATCTAATCGACCATATATGTTCTAAAATATTTTGTGGCTTCATTGATTCATTATTAAAAGTGAATACTTCCTTGTAATAACCAATTGTTTTCCTTATTGCAAATCAGAAGCAGCATATAAGGTTATATGTATGTACAGGGTTATTCAGTAGATTCGCACCACCTGAAGTTAGGCCGTCCATTTGATATCTATGGTAGAACCATGCTCAGGTGTTGCATTTTATACTGAATAACCCTGTATATATACGTCAATATTTCTTGCGCTACAAAGATATTAACGTTTCTCGCAAATGTGATTTATTCAAAATAAGAGAAAAGCAGAATTAGTATGCAGTTCATAGAAGCAATTTTAAAACCCCCTGGAAAATATTGCGACATCACAGTAGTTTCATACTGTTTGGACGGACTGGTTTTAGTGTCAACAGAAGTGCAATTTCTATATCTGTTTTTCACGGTGTTACGTTTCGCGTGCAGATTTGTAAAAATTTGTTCGAAGAAAGTGCAATCTTCAAGATCCTTCCAGTATACAAATAACGTAATGCATATATAACAGTGTTTTTTTTAGAACTTTCTATCACCAAATTTCCCTCCGTAATTCGTTGATTTTTCAAATTAAGAATACTTGGAATTATATCACAGGCGAAATAAAAACGTTCCTAAAGAAAGTAGGTTGGTAAACGTTCTCGACACTAAATACGTTCCAAAGTATGTCGTAGCTCCAACAAAAAGAGAAATAGGTTGGTACCATTGCACCGCTTTGCGAGATACAGGGAATACCAAAAAGGAAACTAATCCTCCTAGTACATGTTGAAAAGTTCCTGGTGCTTTCCTCGCAAAGAGAATAAATGGTGGTACTTTCGTTTTTTTACAGTCTCTTTTGCGCAAGAGTGCTAATAAAAGTAGCATGAAATTATCCTATGTCTATTTCTTTTTCACCTTCATTTTCTTCTCTTCTCTTATTCTTTCTTGAGGGAAATAGAAGAAGATGAAGACAAAGGACAACAAATATTGAGGTAAGCAGGTTGGACTTAAGGTATGACCGTCTGAATTGTCGCGTTTTGCTTATTTGTTACGAAATAAATTAATTCAGCACAAACTTTGTTTTAAAACTAGAACTAGCTTCGTGCCTGAAAATGTTACTGTTTAATCTATCTGAGAATTTTTTTTTCTTAAATGTCAACTCGACTTTTGTAGCGAATTGTTTGGACTTTTGAAGAAAAAAAGTTCATGTACGACGCATACACGTATTTATTTCTGTAATTATATTCGTGGAACATATTCCATGCGGTCATGCCTAAAAATTAGTATGCAAAAATGGTCAAGGAAATTGAATATTCAAAATGACATTAATTTCATTGAACGGATCAAATCAATGGACAACTGCACTTTTTTTTTAATTCACTGCTACCAGTTTATATCGATTTACATATGTAACTAATTGATAGTTTCATAGTACGTTGGCTTTCTCTCTCATGCTTCGGGTGAAATTACTACATGCAAGAATTAGTCTTTAAATTAGTTTTAATTACACTTTTTATAATTTATGTGTTTCACCTGATGGCCTTATTTTACAATTTATTGTATGATTATTAAAGTCGTTGTTAATCAAAATGATACTTTGCATGAAAAACAATAATAGAGATAAAACATCAGAGAAATTCCGGTAATCTATGTTAGGACATCTATTTCTCTTAGATCACTAACAACTATAGTAATATGTTATTTGACCAACTAGTTATAATTTTTAAAATCAGACTTTTTGGAGTAGCGATCATTTTAAAAAATGATCCGCAAATCTTCTGTCATTAGAATATATTACGAACCATTTGTTACAGGATAAATTATTATCTGAACACCTCTACTATTTATACAAGATTTATTTCGGTTTACTATGTGCCAGAAAAAAAACCCAAAAGACATCATTTCAGGTCTAGTCCTAAAAAATAGCTTTGATGTCTATTTTAGAGATTCATATTTCAAAGGCGTTAACAGCTGGCTCACGAGCAAAATGAGCGATAGTGCGGTTGGTTATTATGACATGGACGTCAACCACTGAATTGAGAAAACTTATTGCCTGTAACTTCTAGGTTTATTATTTAGAAAAAAAGTTCTTGATTTCAGTAAATATTAAAGTCAATTGATAAAGCTCATCTATTGAATTATTTGTGCTGATCGTCTTTTATTCGAATTTATAGAATAATAACAAACTCATTCACTGAATAACCAATCAATATATGTACAACAAATATTTTGAAGAGCCAAGAAATTTTTATTTAAGTTTCTATGAATATTTTATAGAACTTAAAAATCGATGTGCTTTGGAAAAAGACATTGACTGAAAGGAGAGGATATTTAAGGGAATGATTGTCATGGTGTCGAGCGTAAACAGAAAAGAATGTCAACAGCCACGAGACTTGGGCATCTCCGCTCGGCAAAATCTGAATGCAAGAGAGCGTGAATTTCATCTTTCTTAGCCCCCTGAGAGTGTTCGCGCTTTTCCGGTAAAGAGGATTTCCCACTTGAGTGTACATGTATGATATGAGAAGATGGCTTTTCCCTGAAATTGAAATTTTAAATTTCTTCTTGACCTGAATTTTTATAGGTAGGAATGTAACAAGATTATTTACAGTTTTATCATACTGAACATTTATATTTTGTCACGTGGAGTTTCATAAGTGATAAATTTCATATTTGGTCAGGTTTAAACCCTTGAGTGTGGACAAAAGTGATCTTGATAGTAAAATGATCGAATTATTCTACTAGCTAGTCCTAAGCGGTTTTTCGGGTCGCTGAATTCGAATCTTTGATCCAAATTTTCGAATTTTAAATAGCGGATCCAATATGATAGCACTAAATTCGAAAAGCTCTCGGATTATCGAAAGATTTATTATAGTGGGGATTTTTGGGGTTGTTGAATACAAATCTGTAGACCATATTTACGTATTCAAAATGGCAGATCTAACATGATGGCAATCAATTTAAAAATCTCTGAGTTTCATATTTTTAAATTCAAAGCTGTTGCATCTGCATAAATGCTGGTTAGAATTACATTATGAGGATTAAATATAGTGACGCTGAAAATACTGACGAATTAATTTTCATGCACATCGAATTTTTTTTTCTGTTTTTGATTTCCAGACTAGATCTGTCATTTTGAATTTCAGAATTTTGACTTCAGATTTGAATTCAGTGACCACAAAAATAGTCAAAACACATGTTTCGTGAAAATAGCAGTGATTTTCAAAAGTCAGAAGAAATCAGTTTTTTTAAGAGGACGTTTATAGACGTGCTCGAAACTCAAGGGATTAATCACATAACGTTAAGTCGATTCCTTAAACTTATACACACAAATATTACTGAATAAAACCACTTGCATGATGTATACTTAGAAAAAATTGCTTAAAGCAAATAAATACATATCATCGATAACAATTAAATTACTTTATATTTAAAGCAAAATGATAAGTGTTAACTTAATGAAATATGTGCTTGTATTATTTGCAGTGTTTAAGTGAATTTTGATTCTCACGAAATAATTAATTATTTTACAGTTAAAATTAAATGCTGTTTCATTTAATCAATTGATTTACTCTGTACAATAAAACTATCCAACGATTCAACAGATCCAATGGATTGAAACTAAATTAAATGTATTCTCTTTTATATTTCTGAGTGGTGGGTGGTCTCATATAATGAGTCCCGTATGAGACTCTGCAGAAGAGTGGCGATATGGGCTTTAAATAACTTAAGGGTCATAGCACTCACCCAGAAAACGAACAACCCGGGTTCGAGTTTCAATTACATTTCCAAAATCATCTTGTAGATCGTACAATACGTTTTCTTAAAGTACATCTTGTATTCTTAAAACATATTTAGAATTACTTGCTTCAAGCAAATGCACCAAAGGATTATTGAATCGTATGGGAAAAATATTTTTTAATGATTATTGAAAGAAATCATTCTCTTGGGCCAATTAATATTTCATAGGTTTAAGTAATTTTTTTTCAGTATACACAATAATGTAACTATATATTCTCCATTTCATGACAATGAATTAGCGAATTCGTATGTCGTATACTTGTTCTCATGTTTAATATTTGTTGAGTATTCATATGTTAAATATAGTTATTACCCGATTTACGTCGTCTCGACTTACGTTGTTTCGTACTTACGTTGTTCGGTGTAGTCTGAGGGTTCATTCCAAAATTCACCGCCAGTACTACGTATATCGTCGCAATTGAATGAGACACAGTCATGTTTACAGTACTGGTAGTACATTTCGGAAAATACCCCCATCTTCGCTCTCTCCATTTACGCGCGTGTAGACGTGGAGTCAACACGCGGTCGACTTACGTCGTCTTGAATAATGTCTTCTATCGCAGAACTAATTACGACGTAACTTCAGGGTATGACTCTACTTAATATTCATTACCATACATAGATATACAATAACCTTTATACGAATTTATGTTTATCTTTACATATGCAGCCTATTCGTTATATTATACTACCGACTAATGTAAGACATTTTTTCAGATAACTTTTTGTTTTAACGAAACAAATAAAATAATTGGAGGAAACGAATTTTAGGAGAAGATACTATGTTTGTCGAATGTTATCAAAATTAAAAATTATTTTAAAAGGAATATTGTAATATGTATTTATATGTTGTTATACATATTACGATGAGGGGCCCAGCTTCCTCCATCATGTGGTGCCGCGTCGCTAGTGAGTGCGGGGGGAGGGCGAGGAAGTTCCAGAAAATTGAGGAGTTTTGACCAGGTATCAAACCTGGTACCTACGGACTGCCAAGTCAGGACACTTGTCACTGTGCCATCGAACCCACTGTCCGTCATAACAAAGTCCTGTTTACTTTTGGGTCCTTCCTTTCTGCTGCCCTCTTCTAGCTTTGTCACCATCACTTCGCCATCACTTCACTAATATTATATATATATTATTGTAGAGTGTACGATCCGGTCTTATACATTCGCTATCGAAGTATAACAACAAAGTGCCAGCATGTGTCTATTTGTATCTGCGTGTGAAATTCTGTGATCGAAATTTTAAACAAACTACTAAACCGATTAGGCTAAAGTTTTTAGGGGATATCAAGTTCCTGATGTAAATCGAACCAGCAACATTTACACATGTTCAGTGATTCCAATTTCAACACAACGCATGCGCAAAATCCAAAATATTCCGTATTCTTTGCACGCGCATATTCTTGCATCCATAATTGCGGACGGACTGATGAATTCCGGATAGATGGAACAGCAATATTTGTACATGACCAACGCTGTTGCTTTTAAAACGCGTAAGATCTTAAAAGTTAGTGTCAATATCTCTTCATTAATTTCGGAGCAGGTAGATAGGGATCTAATATTTGGAAATAAGCACTTCCAGGTTCAAACTTTCGCAAAAGAAAATAGTGTGTTTTTATTGAATTAGTTACAATAATGTAGTTTAACTATAAAGTCAGGAACAACAAAATACAGCGAAGGCAAAAATAGTAAAAGGGTTTTTAGTACAAAAAAAATCTCAATTCAAAAGACATGGTAGTATTCGCACTGAGAAAAGCAGCATAAATTGTACTGCTATACTCATCTTAAAATGAGCCACAAATAAAAACATTATCAGTGAACAAAAAAACTATCAAAAATTAAGTTTCATACAAAACATATTTTTACACTAATTGGCCCGGATTTTTTTTTTGATTAGGGATTTTGATTTAGGGATTCTATGTGTATTTCTTAAGGCATTACACGACGGATATTATGTATATATTTTTAAAAAAACTCGAAAGTTTATCAAATACCTTCCTTAACGAGCTTCTTGTCAATTATGTCAGTGCAAAATATTATTCGGCATCAAATTGTCACGTTGAGAAATTTAGAAAACAGTAATCAATACTGTTCTGAAGGTACTCTTCACTGAACTGTTCAGTGACAAATACATTCATGCACAGTAGGACATACTGCTGAGATTTTTTGCTAACCAGACTAGCAACCATTACTATTCTGTCTTTTCCGTATAGAATACAAAATTTCAATTCACACGATTGGTAATTGCTCATACGTTACAATTTGTTTAACCAATTTTTGCGACTCAGTACACCATGGTAGTTCGTTAAGAAAGTCAGATACTATAATATACTCCATAATTAAAGGACAAATCTCTGAAGCATAAAACACAGCAACGACCCAAATGATATTAAATAACCGTCAGGTCAGCACTTCTAGCAGCTGAAGACGAAAGGCCATGGACCTGGCAACGAATAATGCATTCCGTGGTAATTCGAGAGGTAGAGTAAACATCCCAATACCCCGAACCCTTGTACCAGTACTAGGAGATACAACCTATGTGAGAGAGATGAAAATATAGTTTACTCTGAGTGGTCAGAAACTCGTACAAAGGTCCGGTACTGGAACATTTACCTAAACCCTTTGAAGCATGCTATATCGTAAGCCCTGGTAGAAATGCGATAAGTTATTCCTTATATGTAGTCAGACCCAGATAAGGGCGAAAGAGGGTTTCCACAAGAACAGTGCTACAATTGGTATTTAGCTGAGCCCTGATAAGGCGTAATTCAAGGTATAATAGTTACAATCTGAAAATATTTTTAGATTTCGATCCTTGGATTAGTGACGCAAATGAATATATTTTTCATTTGAACTATCTAAGTAGCTGCTAATTAAATAACTACAAAGATTTTCAAACGTGCTATTTCGTATCATAGCTCAACACTGCCTTAATCAGGGTACTCTTTTTCGAGAAGCTACTTTCTCGTTAGATTTAGGATAAGATTTGCAACTTTGATTCTGATCAGACTTTTATAAGGTAGCCATATATAATCGAACTCTATTAGGGTATTCAGGGTATAATAGATACAATCTGAAACTGTTTTTATATTTCAGCCCTTGGATTAGTAACGCAAACGAATATACTTTTCATTTGAACTATCTGAGTTGCTGCTAATTAAATAAATAGAATGATTTTCAAACATGCTATTCCGTATCATAACTCAACACTTCCCTTAATCAAGGTACTTTTTTTCGAGAAACTACTTTCCCGTTCGATTTAGGATAAGATTTGCAACTTTGATTCTGATCAGACTTTTATAAGGTAGCCATGTATAGAGAATGCGCTTCTACCTTTGTAATATATGATGCACTAAATTACAGTCGGATTACACTATATAGCCAACTAGGTATTTTGTGCGTGTTTCAACCATTAGTTGTAGCGTTATTGTTGTGCAAGATGAATCGTGGAAAAGCAGCGAATTTAAACGTAAACTCGACTGCGAAATACGAAAAACTAAAAAATGTATTACGTGCAGCAGATAGATTCTTATTATTTATATCTTTTGTTAATAAATTTGATAAAAAATGTTGAAATATTTATGTTCCTAGATCATTAACCCTTTGAAGCATGATGGGTCATTTTTCGACCCACCTTTTCGTCCATATTTTTTAATGAAAGAAAAATTGTTTGAGTATAATAGCTGGACTTTCCGATTTTACGAGATCCCCAAAACATGAATGAGGCTAGAAAAAATTGCAACAATCATATATTGCTAATTAATAAACAGTTATAAATAAACAAACTGTTAACCATCTTAAAGTTATGTCTTGAGTCATTTATTTCACAGAATTTATTGGGTAAAGAGATCCGGTCTTTTCTCTAAAATCTATAAATAGTTCCTTTACCGTTGGTTGAATTTACTTATGATCGGGATCAGAATGACTCTACGCAGAATTGAACATTATGGGTAATAATGTAGACAGCGATAGTAGTTCAGTTTCTAAATGGGAGGCGTGCATTGTCGTATTTCATTGATCCAAGCTTTACAGCCGGCCGTAAACCTACAGATATTGTAGTATATAACACACTTGCCTGGAAACCGGGTATAAAGATCGTCCAGATGCTGGAACGTGTAAATTCTTTTGTGTAATATCAGCGAATATGTCTGATGTTCATGCGAATGGTTCATTCGTGCATGGGAACTTCTAAAAACCGTAGAGTAGCAAGTACAAATCATAATATTAATTAATTTCTTTTTCCGATATCCGAAAATGTTATTAGTTATACGGATTATTGTTAAAGTAAATATAAATTTTGTTTTATCTGTATTAAAATTAGTAATATATTTACATAAATTCTACGAGGGATTAGCACCAATTGCAGCAATGAAGAAAAAAGAGGAACCTCTCTCGGATAGCCACTCTCAGAAACCAGTTCCTCTCTCAAATGTTCCAGAGAGAGGAGAGATGGAATTCCATTTATACCATGAGGGGTTAAAGAACTTCGTAGATAGGTGCCAAGAGTAAGCTTAGACAACAGATTAATATGACGCATCCGCAATTGCTACAAATTCGTTTAGGTGTAATATAGAGACATGACATCACAAATGATAATGTAGTACGTAGTGTAGATGAGAGAAGTTTTGAAGTAAACAGATAAGGTAGCAGCAGGAGGGCAGCCGTGCCGTACATGCACATACAGCAAATATCAGTGTAGAAACGTGTCTAGGTAACACAAGGTTTGAGCTAGCGCCTGTATAAATGATCTGCGGATAGGTGATCTGTATAATGTGCCTGTTTCCAGCACAAAATTTTCCACGGTTTTCATGACACGAATTTGCCAGAATATTTGTCCCGGAGTGTTAATCTCTATAAGGGATTAATACTTTATCTGGGTTGGCCTAATCATTTTCTGTACGGGATGTTACTTTATCATATTTTGTTATTATTATATTTAATTATACTGGTTGCTGATTTATTACTGCTGTCTCTTTCACGCATTATAAATTGATGCGAATTAATCTGATTTTTTTGTAATATTATTAATACCCTATACCCCATACAGACTATGTTCGTGGACAAATTTTGTGAAAATTTTGAAAAATGAGTAAGTAATGAAGCTTTATAGAGAAGTGCGCATCAGGGATAGTATAATTATGAGAATCCTACCGTGAATCGTAAACGTGCTTTCTTCAAAACTACCTTCTTTAGCTGTTCGATAATGTATCTTAAAAACGAATGCACCCATTCAAGTGAAACTTGAGGCATTCGATTTTCTCTATAGTCCCTACCAAAATGAAGTGAAACTATAAACAATTTCGTAGAGTTTTTGTGGTTCAAAGTTGAGAAAAATTTGTAAAAGTTCAATTTTTTGTAATAAGCCGCTATTTTCTTTAAAAAAATTGTTTTCTTATGGTTTTGGTTGGAACTATCCCGATAACTTTCTTGAATGTAAAAATCATAAGTTTTTTATTTTCAGATCAATACAAAGGACCAGAACTCGTCGAACAATCCTGAAAAAATTTTGAATAGAACTAAGTTCCGGAAGCTGTAACAGCTTAAATATTTATTTTTGTTTGGTTATGACTAATAAGGACGGAGAATTGCGATAAAAATGATAGATAAAGTTTGTTGAGATATAGAGTACATTTGCACACATTGAGAAGTCAAACGAGAAAAGAGTAGCCATAACAGTCGGTAGCTCTACGTGTCATCGAAGGTTAGGTTAAGCTGCCACGAGGTGGCGAGTTCGTTAATATTGCCGGAAAAATACGAATTTTCTTAATTTTTTTAAAATGAAATTTTGAAATTTCTCCACTCAATATGTAATAAATATCCACAAAAAAAAGTTAGTTTTATTTTATTTTTCTTTTAAAACATTTCTAACAATTGCCTATTTTGCACCCGGAATACCGGAATACACCCTTAACTACCGTTAACTTATCAAACCTTTTAGTGTATTTATTTGTGATTTTCCTAATAAAGAGGACCTAATGTCATTGTTCTAAATTTCCCCTCGTTTGCCTCTTCACTCCCATTTTATTTGGCATGCTGCTCCTCTACTCCACTTCTGCAGAGCTGACTAGCATGGAATTTCACGATTTCCAAGGGGACTATCACGTGTGCATCTTCTAATGTATAACTGTACAATAAATCTTATTAAAATTTCATATAGCTCAAAATTAAGTTATTATCTAGTAACACAAAATAATAAATATAATATAATGAAATTAAGATCGTCTAGTGACCGAACCACCTTAATTGCAATACTCTATAGTTATGGTCCTACTTACACACGTCCCAAAGAGAAGGTATATTGTTTGAGATTTAACCCGATATCATTATGTGGCAACTCTAAAATATTTCCGTAAAGAGATATGTCTGTAATAATATAGATTAAAGTATATTGAATGTAATAGTTTCTTTAAGTTGTAATATTTCTGAACTATTTATGTCGTAATTTCTTCTTTTCAACATTAGTTCTCTGGAGATAAATGTGCAAAAATGTAAAAATATTTATTATACACGCGCCAACCTGACTTTAATCTCTGGTTAAGTGCTGTGTATACTACACTTCTCTTGGAGACACAAGTTTTCCGGCGGTGCAGCGAATTTCTTGAAAAATATATTGCCACTGGGTGGCAGACTCGAGCATGTGTCTCATAGAATGTGTGTGTCTAAAATTACCGCGAAGGGAGCACGTCGCGCCTGAAAATTTATCTTCGTATATATTCATAATTTTACTGCTATGCACCTTAAAATGTATGGGCACAGTACACAATTATGTCATTTCTCGGCTTCTTGGTTAGATCAAAATTAAGATTATTATGAAATCATACCATTATATAATTACCAAGACACTCGGTCGAGGCTCACGCCAAATTTATGAATTGCCATAACAAGAAAGGAGAAATTACATTAATTAAACAAAGACATCCTGACGTTTGTCCGTCAAGATGATATACGTTTTATATTTTTTCCTTCTTATCATTCCTCTGAAACAAATGGAAATTATCCAATTCGTCCCACACTCTTTAAACGAGTAAAACACAAACTGTGTAAATCTAATTTTAAGAAAAAGATATTTATCAATTGGAAAATTATGGATTATCAAACACTAGTCATTTTTCGTGTATGAATTTCATACAATACATCGTATATTAGTCAAGTTCTTAACCATTATTAGAAAATATCTGTCTTATAGAAGGTAAACATCATAGTGGCCGGACACCTAATGCTGTATTCCCAGTCTCCAGACGTCCATAAGAAGCTGTATTTTCCTCTCTCTTGCACACAGGCTTTGTCCGATAACTGGAACGTGTCTAGCCACTGGGAAATTTACCTTATGTCCTGCAATCATGGATCTATTTAGTTCCCAACTTGTATGAAAATATTATAAACTAGGTGTGCCTCATGAATCCCACTATTTTAATTAAAATGTCATCAAACCCGTAAGTAACGTCGTCCAAACTATGTTCACTGGGTGAAACAAATGTGGAACAATCATGATCGTTTGAATGTATACATAAAGATAATACTTCTACTTAATTTGCTTTTCCAAAGACATGATAATGGGCTACAGATGCCAGAGGTCGAAGCCGTAAATTAAATAATGAAAAAAAAAAGATAACATCAAATAAGAATTATCCCAACCTTTTTGAATGTTATAGCTAGCTACTAGTTTTTAGCGCCGCATGAACTGTATAAGTGGTAATACAAAACCCAAACAACAGAAAATAAGATTACTCCTCTAGTTGATTACCGTTTTAGCAATCCTCGGATCTAAAACTGATCGATAATGTGTAGAGCAACGGGTTACAGGACAACTCGGGATCCTGATCTATTTCGCGATACAATAACTTGGAAAAAAAATAAAAGCGATACTCATCATCTTCCTAGTCGCTTCAAATATCCTCAGCCCAAGAGTTTCCTAAATACTAGGAACCTCAAGTGGCTACGATATGATACGATAAAGTCTACTCGATAACTCAAATACACGTCTGTCCCTAGATTCGGTTAAACTGTGCGTGATGCTACGAAAATCCAAAATTGGGAATCTTCCCAAGAGGTGCGCTGTAATATATTCCCGTAGCCTAATCAGATTCGTGATTATATTGGCTTCACCAGAGCGCTCTCAATCTTCAATTATTTTGACAATCTCCATGAAGTAGAAGTATTCTGGCATCCTCTTGTGGCAATGGCTGCAGTGTTATTTTCGAGAGACGAAAATCTCATCCACCTCGACTCCCTTGATGGACGGCTCCAGGCTGTCACTGCTAACCCCTGATGCCCTCTGGATCGTGAAGACGCTCGCTGCTCTTCCCACGTAGTTGATTCTCCCAGGTGTGTGCTTCGGTCCTACAGTTTCCTTCGCTTCATCAGCGCACCGCCAGACTCGTAATTGGTCTTTCGCATCCCGTAGTAACAAAATTTTGCCTTGATCCGCTTAACAATTCCAAACAAACAAAAACAACGTTCCCAGGAATGAAATGAATACAAGTTTATAAAATAAAACAGTTCAACGTCACGAAACCTCTCTCCAATGCCTAAAGCTCTACGAAATAGATAAAAAGTTGCTAATTATGTCCATGTTTTAATGTGCATCAAAATGCCACGTAAAAACTTATACTGCACTGTTATTCTCATAGAGTATCAGTGTTCATCTAGGATCGTATACAATAATTTAGCTTTATGAAAAGCTACTTTCCAAAACATGGATAGCGTTGTCGCAAAAACAAATACCTATATTTTTTGTATGGTCATTAAAAAATTGTATGCTGCATAATTCTAATATATATTAAGCGGTTTATAGTGAAATTCCTCTATATGTACTATAACTCATTAGTTTCCTTGCAATATCTTCACAGTGATAATTCACGAACAGAGTTCGTGCGATTCATGTTTATCACAGTTACTGAATCTCTGGAATAGGAATATATACCTGAAAACGATATCCCAAACTTCCTATCCTCTTAAGTCTAGCTGCGTCACGGTTGCATTAAAAGGGGGTCCACTGAGAGTTAGACAGCGATGTAACTAATGCAATTTCGAACTTTGAGTTAACTTTGAGGATATTTGAAGCTATGTTACGAGGTGAGCGGCATATGCTGCGCATACATGACATAGAACAAGCTCATGTAGTGCGATGCAATTAACATCGCGTAATTATTAATTAATGCGCCGGTGGGTGGTAGGGCTCATAGAGTGGGGTGAAGAGCGGGATTAGGGAGCTCAATGATAATACAAGTGTGGGGTGAGGGAATGCAGGATGCGTAAAATATACTGGGTGCACGAGCAGTGCAAGTACATAATTTTGCCGTGCTTTAACGTAACCGTAACGTCATGAATTTCATGAACGGTAATATAAACCTTTCCGGGATTCCAGAATACATCCATTGTTATTATAGTCTAGCTCCTGAGAATAGAGGTGCATCTAAGATTATTAATTCAGACAATTCAATTTTATTATATTTGATTATAAAGAACTTATGTCTTTTACTATATTTGATGGCAACTTCCATTCAGCAACGATAGGATCGGTATTCATGAGTGCATCGTGTAAGGTTTACTATCAGTTTTTCGAAGGCCATTCTTCGAAAAAAATTATCCATATAAATCATAGGGTTGGTGTGGCTCATCGCAGCAGTGGGTCAATTTTGTGCTGCGTTCGTCGTGCTGGATTAAAATAGGCGCCGTAGTGATAACGGCAGCTGGTGTGTACGGCGTAATACTGTCCACGGCGTATGTCGTTGCATGTAAAGACACCCACAAATGCCTATGGTTATTTCTAAGTAGGGCGCCGTGCCGTACACGGCGTACGACAAAAAGTGGTATCGTCTGAAAGAGGCTCTATAGGCCCGCGAAGTCTTGCAAAGTTTTGTGTTTCAAGAATTTTGGAGGGCACTAGAATCGATTCTGAATCTTAAATGTTGAATGAATGTCGTATATTACAGTTTTACGTAAAATTCATATTTTACCTACAGAATATAAGAAAAATTTCATGACCCGAATATTGGTGGAAATTCATTTTATATATTTTTTTATTGTAGATAATAGAGAAAGGAAAAACTTTTACTGTTCATAATTTTCGACACGGTGCATCGTTTCCGGAATATCTCTGCTTAAAGAAGAAATTACCTAATTCGCGTAGTCCTGCGAATAAAGTACTATCAGCCTTAAGACACGGGAAAATTATTGTATTTGAAGACATGTAGACAAATTTGAAGGTATAATCATTTTTCAAGCGGCTTAAGTCTGGTGGAATCGCTCATTTATTAATAGTCTAATTATTAGTCTACAAATTGGAATTTATTTGTATCATCTATTATAATCATTTTTAGACGTTAAAAAAAAAATAAAAAAATTAGAATTGCATATTTCTACACAGCCCACTGTCTGAGAGTACGCGCTGAGATTGATATGCGTGCGTAGGTAATTAATGAGCGCATAAGTCACAAGTAAATACCCAAAAGCCTGAATATGCTGTGCATTTTTCGTGCCACCCTTCTTGGCATACTGAACAGCCAATATAGTCCTGTGTGATAGATAACTACTTTTTAATGTTGGCTACCTTAAAGAAATATTTAAATATCTTTTTAGGAAACAACAATATCACGTCATCTTAATTTCTTTATTAAATGAAGGAAAAATATATTTTTTTTTCTGCACAATCAAATGCTAAAACTCTTAGATATCTCGTTATTATAACATAAAGGATACTATCAATGTTTTTATGTAATTGCACAATTCTTCTCCCACTATTCTTGAAAATTTTGTATCAAATCTTCCTAATTTTGCTGCTACAGAAAATCTCTTTAAACATTTTCTCAACATAGACTCTGCCATCCCAAGAGATAGAGCCACCGCTCTTTTACCGATACGTTTTCTTGTTTTTTCAAAAATAGAAATGGATATAGTTTACGACCGTTTGTTTTTTTCTGCTAGATGTTCTGTAAAAGAAAATCCATTCTCAAATTAAAATAAGTTATTAAAATCGGAATAACGTTGTGTAAGAGTGCATGCGCAATCTTACACATGACTATGGTAAGCACTCTTAGAAATCATACACTTTCGAAAGAAAAAAATATAGCTAAATTTTGTTCTCGTGTGCAAGTAACTAAATATGTTGACGAATCAAAACATAAGTTTTTCTTATATCAATCGAAACAAATTTTGTAATAACAATACTTTCGAACTATGTAAAAAAACTAAGAAAATTCAGTAATTTTATTCGAACTTGCCTGGAAGTTTTGTTTTCATCCGGATGTTAATTATTTTTATAGGACCGAGTACTGACGGTACGACGACCATAACACGCCTGAAGTCAGCAGCAAGTATCACGGGGTCTGTGAGTACACGCCTATACACATTCTTATACTCCGCGCAACCTGATCAAATCAACTGTGTATCATAGAGTATGTGTATCAAAATGCACAATTCCGTTACATTATTTGATGTATAGAAAAACTGTTGTATATCATATCATGTGTTGTCGCTTTGGTTCCATTAGTAAGTACTATCGCGAGGGTAGGTTGTGACGTTTGTCAAACTAGATTAAAAACTCCTAATTATGTTGTAAACTGTAGGTAATATACTTTATTTCAGTAGCTTTCATCTACATGGTACAATCTTGTATGTTAAGTCTAATCCCACTTACGAACTTTTTTTTTGCTAAACTAGGTCTGTGACGTATGACTGCTCGCTAGTGAATCTCGCTCAGGACTGATTCTGTCCTCCGTCTTCTAGCTTTAGCTCCAGGAGCTTTGTTCCTCTGTTCCCATGCTAGTTTCGCTGATCAAGCGGATTCTCTCACGTAGTTTTTAGAAACTTAATCTCGCTCTTCTAATCTACGTAAGGAAGAGATTTATGTAAGTAGAATCCGCGAAACATTAAAGTTTTCAAAATAGACATTTTCAAAATAAAGATAATTTTGTGAGCAGTGAAGCGCGAAGAAAATTATTGCATCTGAGAGACTCAGAAGAGGTAAGCGAGAGTTAATGAAAATTAATCTAAATAATTAATTATATTCTGCGACATTTTCAAGGTGATTCTGGTATGCTTGACTAAAGACATGTATCTTACTCAAAAGTGATGGTAATGCGTTTAAAAGTAGCGACATAAGATTCGGAAGATAATTTCGTGATAGAATTTAAAACGTCACGACACATTTGAGAGAGAACAAGTTAATTGCATTACGGTTACATGATTTAGGTGAAACGCGCCTAACCTCAAAGGAATATGCAGGTTGGTCGGTTGGTTGAACAGACTAAGAGCCACGTAAAAGTCTTTCAGTTCAAAGGCATCCTTTAATGCCTACTTAAAATCCATCACGGACGTACACTACTCGAAAAAGTTTCGACATGTTTTTCTCTTATTTCCTACCTCTCTCATTTTACTTATCTTGAACTCAATGAAAGAACTACAAGGATTATTAGCTAACAGAAAATTATGATAGTATTTTTATCGAGAATCAATAACCACTATTTTGAGAAATCGAAGTGCTTAGCATACTTGTTACAAGTAGATTTGTAGATAAAAGAATTTTCTAAACCTGAAATAACTATTTGTTTCTATATTACGAGTGTATTTCTTCTAAGCTTGAATCCAAGATTCATTTTTTATCTTCTTCAGTTTCAACGTTTTTTTAGATTAAAATATTTAATGTGAATAAAAAATTAAGTGTAAAGTAAGTTTGTGAATGAATTCGCATATAATTTAAATGACGTATCATTAAACGCAATTTTTTTATTATTCTCCCTTGCATATGAGTTTCCATGTTAATTTTTTAGCCTAGAAGTTTTATAGATTTTTGTGTTTTAATTATTTGTTTGGTAATTTGTAATTATACGTTCGATTTCTAGTAATAGATATATATATAGCATGTGTGATAACTTAATACTAGAGCAGCAGTATAGCCTGTTCACGAGTTTAATGACTTTTTTTTGACAGATTGAAAACAATGAAGTAAGCAACATGTGGTTCTTCCAAAAAACATTTTCTTACGAAAAATGCGGTGCATGGTTTTGCATTGAATCTTTATTTTCCTACTGTAGCATATGTTTCCGTATTTTTATGGAAAGCCGCGTGTGATTTGTCAAGTGTTACATGGCTTACGAACTGTTAAAAGAAAAACACATTGAACTTGTGGACCGACTATTATTACTGCATTCTCTTTTCTGCAAGAAAATATTTAATGTGAAGTGTGAAAACACTCCTATGTTACGTGTTGAGCAATAAATTTGTTAAATTGGATTATCTTGCAATAAAACATGTATACCATACTGTCTACCTCGCGTGGATAAATTCACGCAAAAGCTATTTTTCCTTAAAGATTGAATAATGTTAGAGGAATTTGGAAGATTATATCGAAAAGTCATTTTAACCCTTTCAGGACGGAGGTTTTCAAGAAAAGTTTTTACTCGAAATGATGATTTTATTCTACTAAAAATTTGATACTAAAATTGTTAACCCGTTCTTGAAATATTAGATTTACTAAATATAGTATCCAGCTATAGTATATTTACACTATAATATATGATATACCCGGTTATTTAGCCCAAGCGCACCACCTGAGCATGGTTCTATCATAAGAATGAAATGGGCGCGTTAACTTCAGGTGGTGCGTTTGGGCTAATATATATATTTATATATATATATATATATTCACATATATATGGTATATAACATATATACCGAGAATGATATCATGGGTTATGTTTACGAATTAATTTACTAATCCTGTCTGGGAATTTGGCTGTATGCCTTTGCGCGTAAATTTAGCTCTAACAGCTTTTTTGGAATTTCGAATATTACAGTGCTGTACCCCATCCTATTTTATAGATTCGAATCCTAGTGTGAAATCATAAAGAATTAATTGAAATTAAAGAAACGAATCGTGATGATACGGAATTAATAACTTTGACAATAACTTATAGATTTTTATTTTAGTGTACATTTTCGGGAAATCGCGAGAGTAATATGTCATTTTCAATCATGTAATGACGAATCAGAAACAAGTTTGCTTAATTATGATTTTTATGTATATAAAGCTAGTTTTTTTTTCTAATCACTCTGTTACTTTCAAGCGATTAATCAGCTTATTCCTATATAAGGATTGAAGAGTCTTGGAGATTTTTTTTGAAATTCAAATTAATAAACTTAATACTTTATATTTCTTAATCCGGGATTCCTTTTCACAGGTCATTCGTGTCCTCAACAAATCAATCAAATATAATTCCTGTTTTCAAGTCGCGATCATAAAACGGTTGCAAAATAAATTTTACTAAACTATGTCAGTTTAATGTTGTAGGTAAGATTCTAAGAAACATCCTGTAATTTTTTAAACATTTTTGGAAATAGTAAGGTCGTGTAATATGCCACGGAAATAAGTGGTCTATGTGTGGTGCTATTGAGTGTGGGAAACAACAGTGGAGATTCCAGATTAATATTTCGTATATTTAGTCAGATATAATAAATATATAAGGAAGATTGAGTGGATGCGAGGGCAAGTAAATACATTATGTTTATCCAATAACGAAATTTGACCAGTCGTTAACATTTCTGGAACAAGAAAATTATTATTTTAAAGATTAGATTGTCATAAAAAAACCTTTTCCTCACTCATAGATGCAGAAAAAACATAATAATGTTTAACTTTATGTTGCATTTTCACAAATCAGATATCTGTATTTTATATTGAATTATCTTATTCGTGAAGAAGGTAAAAACCGTTCAGGCGAGATTAAAAAAAAAATTGTTTATGTAAATAAACTAGCAATAAATATTGTACGCAACCCTTTATTAGATTATATAGATCGATTGTAAACTCATGAAAGCACCTTTGGTTGAAAGAACCCTATGTTTTCTTAACAGCAAATACTATTCTATATAAATCTACTAAATTCTCCAAATAATATTATAACTGCCTGAAACTGTTGCGTCAAACTTCTGCAGAGGGTTCGGAATTTAATTGAATCTAGCAGATGATTTTACTTTACACTAAAAGTTTCATAATTAAGAACCCTTTATTCCAAAAACATTAATTAGTATGATTGAATATCCATTGTATTCAATATGACGTGTTCCTGACATAAACAAACAATTAATTAATTAAATAATCTATTCCCATTTAATGGGAAATAAACATGATTATATGAACCTTCTAATAGTATGGTGCCAATAATTGAGTGATTTTCATTACGGATAATAATTATTTATTTCACAATAATAGGCGAAGACATGATAACTGAATCCAGTAGACTGATTAAACACTAGAAATCTCTGATAACATCTGATAACACCTTGGACGAAATCCTTCAGAACTGCATACAGATAACCTGTGTACGAAAGACCTTAAGGGGGTAATATCATTAGAGATGTCACCCTTTGTCATCCCCTCCCCCTTGACTGAAACTTATCTTGTCTCACAAGATACTTGACAGTAAGCTGAGTACGGGACTATTATTACGGTTATAGTTTTTGCAATTAAAAAGTCAATTTCAATCGTACTCATTCAATAGTATATTGAGGCTTGTGAAATTTACCACGAAATGATCAAATTATGTATATATAACAAATATATTAACTGTGTATAAAAAATTCCAATTGTATTAATCTAAGAATAGTCGTAGAGATATAAATATACGTATAGAGTATGTTGCGTTTTTTTCTCAATAAATGCGTATTACATGAACCGTACGTACTGTTCAAATAATCGATCCAAGAGATGATTATTATTGTATAATATGTATTCAAATACTTAATCATTAATAAAATAATGAAATACATAATATACAAAAAAAATTATATATTTTGTCTGAATGTAGTTTGAAATCTTGTTCTGTTGGGCGTATTTTGCGAAATCATTATATTTTTCATTTTTCTCATTTTTCAATGCCGATAAATTCATAATAAAAATAGATCATACGATCTACGAATCTTTCCCAACAGGGAAGAAAATAGTGGGAAAAAATGTTACATTTGCAATATTTGTCAGTAATTATGCATTATCAAGTGACGAATATCATTAGAAATTATTAGGCCAGTGTTAAAGAAAAAAAAGACTTTGCAGAAATTTTATATGCATAAACTATTAAGATAGCTATTGATATAGGCGACAAATGTATTAAGATGGACTACAATAAAAGTTGAAGATTACATGAATTTCCTGATGGGTAGCAGCATCAGCAATATTAACAGTAACAGGATCAGTTCTACCAATGGGTTTACTACCAACCAGGATGATCATGGAACGAGTGCTAGCATCGTTATAAGATTATATAATAGTTCCTGAGAGCTCTTGAACCACTTGAGTACTTTCCTTTGTGCATACTTTAAGCATTTTCTCTTGGAAAATGCTCAAGAACCCAAACTTGTTCTCCATGATATTTTTCGAAGACTAAACTATTCATAATCAAACAGTTCTCACACCTTTACACTTTCATTTCAGTTAGAGCATCTCCATTTAAATATAATATAGAGATTTCAAATCCTAGGAACTTTCTAAGGTTTAATAATAATAAGGATATTTCTTGCCCCAAAGGGAACTTAATTAAAAGACTATTTAATAAAGTAATTGATAAGGGGAACGAGAATTAAATCACTTGCTAATCCATTTTGGTACATCTACGTGCAGGTACTTAGTGAAGCGTGTACACGGAATAAGTCAATAATTTAGTAATACTAGTAAGATAGTAATTATACCCATTATAATTTAATAATAAGTATGAAATAATAAAATATCTAGCAGAAAGTATGAATCGTTAAAGACAATTTATAGAACTTAGATATTAATCGATCTATAATATATTTTCTCTTCTAAAATTAAGAACCACTCTTTTCCAGTAGGGTTTCAAAGAATACAAAAATAAGAATGGATTGCAAATTTTTCTAAATTCTAAATTTTAAGTATGAAAAATGTCACATTCTATTCAGATATTTGCAATTTAGTCATTCTTAATTCGATAACAATTGCCTATCGCATTTAAAGAAAGGACTATAATTGTCTAAAAAGTTCAACATGCTAAGAAAAAGTAATATCTATTTCTTTTATAATAAGGCTATTCCGTTGAATGATGCAGTGATACGCGATAAAAGTTGAAGCGAGTCGAAATTCAGTAATTGAATTGATATCTGGCATTCACGTTCTGTGGAGAAATTTTGATAGGGAGTCTCACTCGTTGGAACGTAGGTGCCGGAAAGCCCATTAAGGGAAAATTGATCGAAGAAAGGTATTACGAAATATTAGGTATCATACTGGATATTTGAAAAGGGACTTGAGATATGCGACTCTAGAAAGAATTTCAATCCAAAGTAGGCATATGTCTTCCTTTGCAATATCAGTAAATTAATCCACTGATCTTACCATTAGTCGAAGCAAAAATAGTTTGAATGGAATTCGCAATTAGAAAGAACGTAGTAATTGTGAGAATTGAAATCTTGCGTCTACTTTCTATCTCGAACTTAGGAGTTTGTGAGGTTTTAAAACATCACGGTAGGTTTTTTTTGTATGAGACTTGTTTTACTTGGCACCTTAAACAGGCAGTAACTGGACAATTTACCACATTGAAGCACAAACGAGGAGCTCACGGAAACCTCGTCGAGTAGGTCCTAGCTCGGAAAACAAGATTTCCTATTTCGATATCGATGAAAGTAGAAAGAAAGAGCAATGGCAGTAATGAACATTTGTACAGTACGAGCTTGCTAATTAGACATTTGTTAGTTAGACTTAGCTTGATAATTAGTCGTTTTTGAGCTTTCAGCCAGTGTCCAAACAGTGTTTTGTAGTTAGATTATTTTGATATTTGAACGTTCGGTAATTACACATGCTGATACTCTCTGTGTAGTTAAACTTTTTCATAACATCTCTGTTCCTTTGTTAGACAGTACGTCTCTCACGGTGTATACGTTATTGTTTCATTATTACTAGTATTCTACCAAGTTAGAAAAAGTTTATAAACAAAGTGTCGACGGTAAACAAAACGTAAACACGAGACATTGACATTAAATGTTAAAACGAAAATCGTACGAGAGTTAGACAGTGGCGTAAAGATAAGTGACATTGCTAGATTGCACAATATACCTGGAACCTCTGTTTACAACATACAGAAGAATCATATGTATTTACTATTAACTGTATACTATTAAACGTTAATTGTGCTAAAAATCGTTCTTTCTTTTCTATACACATTCGGTAATTGGACGGTAGGTTGGTTTTCACGGTATCTAATTAGCAAGTTTGTACTGTATTCTACTCTAGTATAAATTTACTTCTGCAGATCCAAACCCTATCTAGGTCCCCGATGAGCTAATACAGGCTCAACTACAATAGAACCACAACGGGCCCTTGATTAATTGTATAATAAAATTCCTGCTGGGATATTTGGGTTAGAATGTATGCTCCAAAGAAACCAACGTTTTTTAGCATATTGTAGTTTCAAAGAGTTGAAAGCAAGTTCGAATGGAGGCGAAGAAGAAACGTCCGCCGTAGGTTTTAATATGTCTTATGGGAATAAATAGAATGGATATTCAATGAATAAAAATTTTAGGATATTCAGTAATAGTCAAACTGTTCCAACTTCAGTAAGAGCTTCATTTTACTGTTTACAAAGAATATACGGTCCGGATCAAAACGATAACACGCTCAATTAATATTTTAATATTAATTACATCACTTTTAAAAATGTAATCTTTTGTATATTTATTGATATCATAAATTAATTATTAAAAAGTGTAAACATAAATATAACCATTCAATTGGTTTTCCCAGTAAAAATGTAAATATGATGAAAAATTGTGGAACAAAATAATAGCATATTGCTAGAAAGGTATTCTAGATCCGTTAATCTGATAAAGTGTTGACTTGAGTGTTCAAAACAAACATGAACTGCGTAAACTATTCTATTATTGCTCTTACTCACTTCCTCTACCGGGGTGACGTGCAACGTACATACTAATGTGTGTATTTCTTTAAAGTGGGAAACTGCATCTGTCGTAATTCGCTCGCTTTTCACTGAATATGTTCTAAACTGTTCGTTAAACTGCGTTCTCCTTTGGTCCCTGTAATCCCAACTCATATTTTTACAAAAAATAAAAATTCACCTATATTTTACCAAAATGAATCAAAATGTAATATTTCGTAAAACTTTCGTTATGTCGTAGAACTGCAATTATTCTCCATTCTCTTGCAAGGTCTTTAATATTTTTCTATAATATTCAGATCAGGAGATCGTGCAGGCTATTTCAAAAGAGGATTCTTTTTAGACGAAAAATACATTTTAACTGCCTTCGCAAGTATGAACTGTAGCATTATCTTTCTAGAATATGAAGTTTTGTAAACCAATTCTTGTACCGTATATTAAAATTGGTGCATTAATCAGTTGAATATCTTTCTGACAATTCATTGCAGCCTTGTTACATTTCATATATTTTTTGTTCGTATCACGGAAATGTCATGACATAACCATGACATTTCTAACACTCATTTTACGAGGGTTTAAAATCTTTTTTTTTCCATTGCACATGTTAATTCTGTTCTAACATTAGTCGAACCTTCTTAAAATTCGTCTTCACTCCAGCAACTTTAGTTATTTGGCAATTAGTTATCAGCGAGTTTAATGTTCTTCGTAAAATTGCATATTTTTCGTGTAGTTTCATTGTTACATATCATCCAGGACTTTTTAGTTTTCCGAAACTTTTGATATTTTCAAGTAAATTCATGTTAACCTTTTAGCAGACGCGTACGTACACGAATATTGATTTTATGGAATTAATGATCAAAACTTGCCTAAGGCTGCTGGAGCCCGAATGCTTTCCTTTAGTGTTTTTTAGACTTTTGAAACATGCAGCTGTAGTTTTACTAGGATGAAATATAAAGTGTATAAAAAATTAGAAAGGAATTATTGACAGGCCTGTTACTACCGTAACATCCAGAGAATAATGTGTAAATGTATAAAATCGATTTCTCTTCAGGAAACATGAATACATATATGTATATTATCAGAAATTGAGATACGTATTCAGAGATATCTGGTAGAAAGTATAGAGAAGAAAATATTTAAAAACATAAGGTACTATAAACGGAGTATACTCTTTGATTTTACACTTGTTTTACAATAATACCGTTCATATATTAATATGGTACCGCTTATTGGAGAGAATGATGTCTGTAGATGTTCAAGAGGACAGTTCTGTAGGTAAAGATTTGTCCCAATAGGAAACAGCGAACAGGTCCTTGATTACTCGTTATATCGTCGTCGCTGTCGTGTATTCCCGAATTAGTTCTCATTGATTTATGTCTATAAAAAGGAGATGATTATTAAATTACGTATATACGGAGTATACCAGCAGCCTAAGATTTTATGAAAAAAAATTATAAATTTATATTTTCAAGATATGCAATGAATAACATAACAGGTTATGGGAAGGCTGGTTATGGAAGTTCCTTATTTTCGCAATGAGACTATCTTAAGATTCTTGGTTTGTATTGTTATCGTCACAACTCGCAGACCACTTGGACGAGTAAACAAGTTCCTAACTACCATATAGGATTTTACCAAACTTAGTGGAAGAATTACCAGATACACTATCGTTATGTGATCTTCCGTTCTACCTCTTTAAAGATGAAGAATATGTATAGTAATACCGATAGTTTTCGTTACAAATGTGAGAATAGTGTCTCCGTATAATTTAGGATTATTGTGATTATTATTATTTACAAACTATCCAAAATATATTTAAGGAAAAATTTCTTGATTTTATTATGCCGATTATTTGAATATATTGTTATTTTTGTCATTTACGCGTGCTGTCAAGCTCTTATTTAACGTTGCCAAATGGCAAAGTTCATTTTAAACCCCTTACAAACTTATATTATTGAGTGAATTGGAGTTTAAGGACTACATTATGTTCAGTGCAGTCTGTAGTATGCGTAGTATACGTGGTATACGTCACAGCACCGTCTACATTGTTAATGCAGCTAAAAATGCAGTATGGCAAATGCACAAATACCACAAGATTAAGGGTTTTTATATTATATTCTTTACAAATCTGTTGACAGATAAAGATTTGATGTATTAAAACGGTATTTAAATTTTTCACAAATTTATTGGAGATAACTAATGTTGCCATTTGGCATCAATGCAAATCTTTGTCTGCGAGGTCTAAAACATGATTGTAACTGTTTGAACATCTTAGAGATATGTATTTAATTTACTAATGGCAAAATATAATTGTGAAAGATACTTTACTACGTTAGAAAGATACTGCTCTGACGCTTTAATTGAATGCACTTGTGTTCAACTGAGAAAGGAAAATATTCAATTTGTGCTATATTTTTGATAATATATAATATTTATATTTATGTTAATAATGTTTGTTGTCACCCAGAAAAGAATTAACAAAAAATATACAAACACAGCCGACATTTCACATCAAGTTGGTAATAATATTTTTGTTGTAATGTATATAATAAGTTTAACAGTATGTTTATATTCGTGGAAATGAACCTATGAGGTATGTATAACTGAAGACACTTACAAATCAAGAATATCTTCGTTACCAAGTCGAATTTGCGGTATAATCTTATTAACAATTTAAGTTAAAAATTAAAAATTAAAAATAAAAAAATGTATCAATTTATATATAATAAAAATGATTTTAAGCATTTTTTTATAACTTCATTAGTGGCTGAGATAATTGCGACAGAAGCTTTATATAAAATGCTCGAACGTCTTATTCTGATGACCCATATGATTATCACTCTAAGTTAATTAGAACTTGAGTTATAAAACTAAATATGAACGGGCGCCATGCGCATTATTTTATTTTTTATTTATTTTTCGCGATAGCGAATTAACATTAACGATATGGTAATGGCTTGTAAAGAAAAAAATATGAAGGTATTTTCGATCATGACTTATTGGAGAATCTTATCCCTACGGAGTTCGGACGTATCTTATCTTAAGGCACTAAAATAATATCGACGGAGATCGACTGTTCGGGAAGTAAGTCGGAAAAGTAAGAGAAAGCTGTAGGATTACACGAAGTAAGATAAGACGATTGGCAGGGATTTCTTGGAAAAAGTGCACCTATTAAAGTATTATCCTATATGCACTATCGTACATAAGTATTTGGACACTTCGAATATTTACAACAACGTGAAATGTCTAAATACTCATGCACGGTAATGTATGTCGATATGATTTTACAAAGTCTTCGACTTTGTCACAAAATTAGAATTAAAGCGAATAACAACACTTTATTGATTCCTATAAACATTTTCGAAGCTAGGTATAACCTCTTTATCCCTAGAACATCACACATTCTTTACATCAATATGTAGGTCATACATATTAATGTCAGACTGAGGATTAAAATTGTAATGTAACTCTGTAACGAACAGAGACTTTTTAACTTAATTATAGTGAAATTAATATACCAGAGTATAAGTAACATGTTTAATATAAAATGAAGTGAAACAAATATTTTGTTTAAGTTACAAGCATTAAAAGAAAAGATGTGAAGAAAAATCGAAAAATGTGTGATGGTCCAGGTTTAAGAAGAAAAGAATATTTATTTTTGTACTTACTCAAAATTTCATAAGTAGCAATTCATAGTAGAATAAATGATGCTATGGGTTCATATTAAACAATATTTCCCAATGAGTATTGTGAATTTTCGGAATTTCCATAAGGGACCCAGTAATTAATATTTTTCAATGTTCAGCATCTTAAATGTCAAAATGCATTATATGTACACAGATATAAATTTTATTGCCGAGATAGACGTAGAAGTAATTCCGTGACCCGCAGTCATATTTTGTAAAAAATCTGTTTTCCACCATGTTTCCTTAATACTAAAAAAGTTATCACCATAGCAATGTATCCACGCATTAAAATGGAGTTAGGTAAGTTTTCTTAGCGAGTCTGATATGAATTTCTGATACAGCTCGCATATAAATGTATAAATTATGTCTTGTCTTTCTGTGTATATCTATCTATTTTCCACAGTTGATAACTTTATCCATCGTGTTTATTAGCACGGGAAATCTCTTGGGAGATGATAGAAGACACAGGATGAAATGTAAAAGGTGAGATGCAAATAATAAAAGTCAGGGGAAAATGTAGAAATACTCACTGTGCGTGTAGCAGACCATGTATCGCCGGTGATAGAACCTGATGCTGGGTATGCGGCGGTATGATGGACTGACGTTGAGAAGCCGTGGTATGCGGTGGAACAGACTGAGCAGCTAACTGCAGCTGAGACACCTGAGCCCCAACTTGGGCTGCTTGGGTCCCCGGTTGCAAAGCTCCTGCTGGCAGCTGGAGGGTAGCCTGAATAAGGGGCGCTGACTGCTGAGGATGGGTAGGACCCACGATTGAAGGTGGTGGTTGGAGAGACTCTTTGTTTTGTGCTGCACGTGCCCGAGCCAGGAGAGACATGACAGTTCGTTTCGTAGGTGACATTGCTGGTCTGCCCCCTGGCAATAATGGCCGCTTGCGACCCCCTGCCAACACATCGACCCGTACTCTAATATACTGGACAATGGGATCACTTCGATACGATGTTTGCTATCGTCTATTTTGTTTTCTTGGATTTTTGTATCTACGCATATTAATGAATTTCTTATTTATTGGTTTTAGGCATTTATACTCGTCACGTTATAATTTTTAGAATGGATTGGATGAATAAAGAGGAAGAAAAGGGTAGGTGGTATTAGGAATTAAACAATGAGGTAAAGTGAATACGACGAAGCATGGTGCAGTCGAACCTCATAGACGTTGGAAGGAAGAAGTAAGATCTTCCGAAGATCCGTCACGACGGATTGATAAAAGATATGAGTTAATGTAAAATAAGGCGACGCAGTAGGTACTCACCTAGCGTCGACGTAACAGTCTGAAGGACGGTGCCTTGAGCCTTCAGCGTCGCCGGATTAGGAGGCGAGGAAGTTGGTCTAGTAGTGAAATCTTGTTGAGCATCCACGGAAGTAGCTGTGGTTGGCGCTGTTGGTGAACTTGCAGCATCCGAATTCGTCTCGGGACTAGAAGGCGCATCCGCTGATTGCGAACCTTCACGCCCTTGCGTGCTTAAAATCTGCATCTCCCACATCTGTTCCTGTCTAATGTCGTCGTTGTAATCCTGAAACCAAGAAACGGCTCCATTGTTATGATTACAAAAGTATATACTAAATTAAATTCAAGCTCTATGCAAATTTTCAGACCATCTTTTTTGTGCGACAATATTTGAATAACAATTGAGCATAAAATCCTTCATAGATTTTAGTGTTTGGATCATTAAAAGTGCAAATTAGAAAAAATGCAAAACTGAAAATGTGAATGAGATAAGGTTTTCCTGTTACTTAACATTACTTCCTGTTTAAAAGTTTCCCATCCGTGAAATTATTATTTTTTTTTAAGCGACGCATAAGCCTTCAAGTGGTCGTGCTTCTCGGCAAACCTGTTTGTCCCGGTTTTTGTATTTAGCACGTGTGTAGTTCTTACCAAAAGGGAAACACATTCTATAGACGACAAACTTCATACCGATGTCATAGAATCCCGGTATAATATCTTTTCTCATAACTGATACGCCACCTGAGATAATCTCAATCGGGTACAAAATGTTACTTGAAACTACTTAGCTTTTTACTCTGAATGTCCCAAAAGTGCCCTTTCAATTTTCTGAAATGTCCGCTACAGCCTCTACCCCTTGGGAGGGTTCACACTGTTATTGTAGGATGTAGCCTTTTTACGGAAGAAGGAGGGTCGCTTCATGGAGCGCGGAAGAATTCGTATTTCCCACAGAAAGAAATCAAGGGCCGCAGCCTCGATAAAAAAAAGCCACGGATGACGCAAATGGCGCTGCCATTCGGGTTACAAAAGTGAGATATAGTTTCAAAAAGCCACAGGTCGTATAGTCTCCTATCTTTTCATCCTTAGCTTCTACCTACTTACCTACCCACCTACATAACCTATTCTATGTGTCGGTAGTCCTTTTTGATCTTTCCGTAGGCAAGCATATCCAAATCCCATGAGTAAAATGTGCAATCAGGGACAAAAGTTTATTTTGAAACTCGTAGGAAGATGACCCTTTGAAAGCATGTTGCTTGTGGACTGATTGTAGAAATGAAAATACTGGCAAGATTAAAAGTCACGCAACTGGAAGTTTTATCCATCAATAAGCTCGCTATACATTGTGACGTGGTGATTTGCACCGGTTAGGTTCTCGGCGGCAACTCGGGGTGTTTCGCGAATACGCGAATGTATTAGAACAAGTCTCGGCAGGATCCGTCTACCTCAAGGGCCATGATTCATTTTTAGTTATTTTTTCTTATTCTTTTGTATTTTGTTTGTTCCTCGCCAAACAACAATTTAGTATCTCGCACCCGCTTGCCGAGCCTACGTGAAAGGAAGAGGATGAAAAATGCACATCGGGAAGGAGGACGGAGGACAAGCGGCCTGAGCTACGCTATGGAATCAGCTGGCCCATAACTGCGCGCGCCGCGCGGGCGGCGATACTCTGCGCCCACCCTCTTTGGCTCGACGACACTCTACTATCCGAGCCGCGTATCTTGGACTGTCACTGAACTGACGAACTGATACTACCCGACTGGCTATCAACGACTGTCAACTGGAGCTGCCGCCGTACCCTATGACCCGCGAATAAGAGCCCGCGATCGCAAATGACGACGTTTCCGCGCATTAGGGGTTCGTGTCGCATCACTTTCGCGAATAGCCAGTGAATGCTGGTTGATGATACCTAATTACATGGTCAACAAAGTTATTAGTTGAATTTCGGCGCTCAGTGCCATATTTGGGTCCTGAATGGGGTTGTTAACCAATCTGAGAAAAGTCGCGAGAAGAGAAAGGGCGTTTCGCTACCTTGCGACAGGGTACGCGCGGGAAAAACAGAGAGATCTTGCCCGAACGTTGTAAACCTTGCTCGAATACAAAAGTCGCGGGTAGAGTCAACGATTATGGGAGGTTGTACACGGAGAAACACCGAGGGCAGCTGGAGAATTCGCGGAGGAGATCCTGGGGACGGCGGCCGGACAGGCCCTACTCGAAGGACACGCGTTTCTCTCAGGGAAGGTTCACCACGCTCCGTAGCCTCACGCGAGGTTTCGGTAAGATAACGTATTATTTCTTTGAGCGGCGAAATTTCGTGCACGTAGGTGGTTCGGTGGTCGACCCATGCAGGCAAAAGAGGCGCTTGAAGCCCACGTAAATTTCGTGCAGAAAATGGCACGAGATTCCGCCGGCCGGCAAGGGAGTCAGTTTCGTTCTATTTGATTTGTGTAATACGTTATGTTCGGATCGGGGTTCTTCTCCGTGGTTAGATTGAGTTCGATAATATAGATTCTATCACGTCTGGTTAGGAAGAAGATACGCGGAACCTCCGAGGTCCTTGAGGTAGACGTTATAACCAAGAGCGTGACCGTGTTGACTTTGTTTTCGTCCGACATTTAGAATCAATCTCACTTAATATATTTCGAATTAATACGTGGTATTTTGATTTATTAACTCGTTGTCTCCCGCGGTGACTTTCTGATTCTTGTTAAATTGTACTTGTTCGCTCTACGCCAACTCTAAAGATTGTTAAGCCATTTCCAAATTTGTTTGTAAACGTGAGCACGTATCACTGGTCTACTTAATAAGCCGACTTGTGTTAAATTGATTAACAGAATGTATCGAAAAGTTATTCGATTCTTGTCCTAAAGATTCCTGTCGCCTCCGCGAGCTGGGTTGGTCGGCGTGTTAGTCTGAATAGTTTCTTTTGTGTTTTGTGAGTTTTGGTCTGTATGAAATTTAGTTCGCGAAGAACCTGACGCCCAACATCTTTTGTTTGTAATAGCCTTTGGGTTCCCAGAGGGGAATATTGTATGTGTGTCGGGGCCCCGCGTTCCATGAAGTTCCGCGATAGTTCGCGTCGCATCATATACATGATGAATCTAAAATTCATCTCATTCAATTCAGGATGTTACAAAATTTATAGGCATATTCTATATCTCAAAACTATGAAAAAAGTCCTAATAAACGTAAGTCTGGAAACCCTTCATTTTAGAGAATCCGTCGTTTCATGGATGAATTGTACACTGGGTGTGTTAGACAGCGAGACGGTTAAAGATTCGTTTATACTAAAAGTATACAAGTTCTCATTGGCTTAAAGCATTATCCAATGAAAGCTTGCACTGTTTGTAAAATGTAGAAAATGTAAGTAAAACGAACAAGCATAATGATGCGGCATATCGACGCTTGTGGGCCTAGAAATGAAGGCCGCTTTAAACACTTGCTATAAAGTAACAATATGATTAAAACATGCTGTATCTGAAAAACAAGGAGTTTTCAGATTCGTGTTTATTAGAACTTTTATTTTACTTTCGTCGTATAGGATACACCTGTAGATTTTTTGAGACTTGTTTAAATTTATTCTGTATAGAGTACCTAATTGGTATTCGGTTTCTAGATCCACCATTTATCTACATTTACATAGAACGCAGCTCTTTTAAGGCATAACCCCACTCAATATTTTTCCAATTGATAAAAAATGTAGGGAAAATGATAAAATAAAAACTTATATAAATTTACGGGAATTTTTGTACATACAAATATTTTTAGACTTACGTTTTTTTTTTAATATTTGGCAATGCTCATCTTTCAATACAGTTTTAATATTTTATATTTTGTAATGGTGGTCACTGGTCAGGTTAATAACTCTAACCTTTTTGTTTTCCTCGTGAAAAGTCCTGGACTAGTCACCCACGACCATTTCCATCTATTGTCAGTCACTCTTTAAATTATTTAAAATATTTATATTTGCACTCAGTGACACTCTTAATTTTAAAGGTTGCATTAGCGCCAGAATTCTAACCCTATCTAGCCTAATTCTTAATATTAATATAAACTAACTTTCCATAAGAATAGCGCGTTACTATTAGGTATTTTTTAATGAAAGCTTATAAATTAAAAAAAAAATGGAGTGTTGCAATTAGTTATAGATTTAGGCAGTCCGGTTCTGATATCGTCCGAATTCCGTACTCTGTTTTACCCAGTTTAATCTTTGCCCTTAACTATGTCAATTTTTTTATATGATATCATTTATTAATATCCGTCTTTCTTTTTTTTCTTAATACATTGAGTCTGTCTATAGGTTTCTCATCTGTTCATCTGAGCGGAAATCCTTGGCTCACTGTTAGTCTTCCCAACCTATATTTTTCATGTAGCTCTTATACTGCTGAAATGTCATTTTTATTTCAACCTCTTTAGCCTTATTTTGAATGATCTTTGTGTGGTTCCTCGCCATGCCGCTTGGCGACGGTTTGTGTTGAATTCGGTCCAATTATATCATTCTACCTTCGGAAATATTTCTGACATCTACAACTATTTTGCCTAAAGCCATTTAGAAATTCCCAGTATTATTTTGTCAAATCTCAATTAACATCGAGCATCCGGTTTCAAGTTTATCATAGGCATACAAAGACATTCAATTACACCCAGAAATCGTCTTTTATAAGATGTAAAGAAAATATAGAGACAGAGAAGAAGACATATTTTGAAGTGCCACAGGAAAGAAAGATCTAAAACCTATTAGATAATACTAATGGCGAAATAAGAAAATAATTAATTTAGCTCAAGCTAATTCGCGAAAGCGAAATTTGGATTGAGCAGAAAGGTTATGTTTTAAGAGCATAGTCGCACCAGAGAACAATATTTGGATTTTACAATATGGTCCAAGTGTTGACTTGCTAAAGTTGTTCTGAATCTGCTAATGAACAGTTGCTATAATGTAAACTGTGGTCCGCAGGGTTGATTCAGATTGGTGAAAAGTTGTGCCAGTGAACAGTATTTGATTGTACAGAATAACATGAAAGGTCTATTGACTTGATAGTAAATGTTATGATCGTGTCAATGAACAATATCTAACAGCATAAAATATGTTCATCGGGTCGCCGAAATGATACATATAAGTGAAGTGACGTAAAGAATTAAGTAAATGGGCATGTGATAACGGATGCGGCACAAGCGACGATAAAGCGATACTGTGACATTTCAGTCTAAATGTACAGAAGAAAAATTGGAGAAAGGGTCGGCTTGCCATCTTGCTCCGTAGAGTTTGGGTGTTTCGCAAAAAGTAGTATCGTTACAATGTAATAGCTAGAGAGTGAGTTTGCCACTTTGCCCGAGACAGTTTGTTCGTTTATACGTACTGTGGGCTACCTAATCGCTAATGGCACAATGACCGAGTGCAGATTCGGGGCTGTTTTTATACTCTGAAGATGTGGGCAAGGTTGCTTGATGAGTGCGAAAAATCATACGCGTGACAATGCTTACGTAATGTTATTATTTTTATAGAGAAACTTCTTTAAATAATTAAAATTATACCTTAGCAGTTTGAATCGTTTATGATGTATACGGTATATATAATACCGAAATTCAAGTAGCAATATTTAGGAGAAGTTCATTGAAATGTATCATGGGATCCTAGTTGATGGAGGATCATTACCCTATCGTGAAGGAGTTATCCTATGTAAATGCTCTTTTGTTTGCTAATTAAGTAGAGCGTCCGAACTGAAAAAGGAATTAATACCCTTTTCGTGCCTTTATGAAAATGGAAGGCTCCAACACTATGTAGGAGATTGATACCCCTTTCGTGATGATTTCTCTCACCTTTACTGTGCAGACAAGAAGGGATATTGATATTCACCTGTGCTGCACTATCAAATATACAAAATATAGAGATAGATATCCCGATATCTGAAAATATTATTACTGAGTTGAAGTCTGGGTGGCTTAGTCTTATTACGAGAAAGCTAGACCCTGTGGTGACCACTCTTGAGGGGAAGGACCTCCTCAGCCAGAAGCATAATTCAAAATAAGATTAAAGAGGTTGAAATATGGATGAAATTTCGACAGTATGTGGGAGAGGGCCTCTGGGCCGTGGCTACGCGCCTGATGCCCACTATGACGGGAGGCACAATGCCTTCGGAGGAAGGATAATTAGTAAAAGACTCGCATGCAAAGCAGAACGACGTATATTTTTTTGTATTGAATCAAGATTTCTCTGCGTTTCTATTATTCAATTAAAAAGTGTTCAATCGATATTTCTCGACTCCCTCACTCTCCCGAACCCTTCTATAAGTATATGAGAACATAAGAAAATATAGGTTGTAAAAGCTAACAACAGAGTGAGGATTTCCATTCGAACAGAAAGATATCAATTCCCTCCCATTTCGGAAGCCCTACTTAAGGGGGAATGGAACTGATCGCCGAACTTCAAGGTGATAATGCTCCCCACGTTGTAAAAAGCCGTGGAAATACGCGACAATACTTTTGCACATTTGTATGACGTTACGGCTTAGTGATGCTTAACAACTTGCTACGTTAAAATGAAAAATATTCCTTTATATTTTTCGCTACAGTATTTAAAGGGGAATGGTACAGCGTTTTCTATGTGTGAATGTGTCATGTACGAGAGCTCGAATCGAAGAAATTTCGTGCCCAAAAATCTCTGAACAGAAAGCACTGTCAATAAATTTATTACAAAAAATTGAAGTCTTTCGATAATATAACTTTCCTTGCGGAGCCCAATGTTTGAATTATTGCTTAGAAAATATATAAAAGATACTTGAATATCGGCAGTGATATCGTAGGGACGAATCATGGCGTCACGAGAATATCTTTGCCGTTGCCTATCCAACACTTACCACACTGTTGCACAGAATCACCGATGAAAATCGAAAAAAGGGGCACGCAGGAAAAGTTTTACAGGTCTTAACTTTACACCATGGCATTGGGAATTGCTGCTCTATAGCAAATTGCAAAATTTTTAGGTGCAAACATGCGAAGCTGTCAACGGGCTCGCTTAAAACTTCAGCCCCTCACCACGACGAGCGCTAGTAGTAACACGGCTAGTCCCAATGTGCGTCAGTGGTGCTCATTTTAAGAACTGTAGCTAAAAGTCTAAAGGAATATTTTTCATTTCAACGTATGAAGTTGTTGAACATCATTAAGTTGTGACGTCATACAAACGTGTAAAAGTATAGTCACGTATATCCAGTTTTCCATAACGCGGGGCAGTACCGTCACCTCGGAATTCGGCAATAAGTTCCATTCCCTGTTAATAAACAAAATGAAATTTTATTATCACAATTTTTAAACAGGACTATTTATATCCAACAACTTTTAAATGAACGTGGGACAATTCTTTATATCTGTCTGAGTGACGAGTTTAACTAAATGAAATGCGCATCCATTTTACATCAACAAACTGAATTTAGAATAAGATTTGCCTTGCAAAATAAGTTAATTAATCAAGATCGTGCCTGATGGTATATTGTTTCTGTTTAAATGTAGTCAAAATTAAATAATGATATTATATCACAAAAATTATTAAGGTCGTCAAAAGAAAGGAACAACTGAAGCAGAAAGTATTATATATTTGGTATATTACAAACCATTATCAAAATTATATAGGGGAGTGCGGGGCGAAAGGGGTCCCTGGGGCAAAATATGCATCAGGGACAGCCGAGATAAAACGAATAACTTGCTAAGAAATGATAATTCTTTGAGAAAAATGTATTCACTCTTTTTACCATAAGAAAAATACAGAAACAGAGTAGCACGGATAAAAAAGTCAGAAAAATGTTCGAGATCATAGAATATATAATAGAATTATTGTCCAATCGTCTAACCTTTGCCTCCTTTCTTCGCTACAGAACGAAGTCCGACTCTGTTTTATTGTGTACAGTTGTACAACTGGATGCTGGAGCTTTAGACACATTCCTCCTTTTATCGCCGTCCAAACAAAAGATAAAGTTAAGAGCCGACAAAAATTTTGTTGGTGGCTTTCCGAGAATGAATAAATTTTGCCTAATTAGTAAAATAAATAAATTAAATAAAGTTTGCTTGAGGTGCCCATTTTGCACCGCTCTCCCTTACAAGGATTTTCCATTTTCTTTATTAAACAGCTTCAGCGTAGAAAAAAAGTATCCCACGTGACTCAGCTAGTAGTCACAACAGTCACAGTTCTATGTGACGTTAGCTACGGCGTCTACTCTTATTGTTAGTCTATTGCTGAATTTTTTAAACCTACCAATAATACTATTAAAATTAAATACATATAGTTAATAAAATTAATACGCTTTTTTTAGGTGTCTCACAAGAAAAACTCAATTGTTTCGACCCTGCAGTTTGCCGTTTCGTTATTATTATTACAACATTCAGATTCATTTCACGTGGCAACAATATAAATTTCCAATTTTGAATCGAGAGTGTATATGATTGATATTCTACGCGGTTTGAGTAACTTTACTATTGAGTTATATCGTGCTCTATTTGGTGATTTGATTCAAAGTTCCTTTGCATGAGATGGTCGACGAACGAAAGGAGCAATTGCCTGCCTATTTATTTGCACCGTTCTTGTCAATTTACGAGTTAGGAGGAGGAACAACTTCAGAGAGTGCTATCGATGGACATTCAGAGAAATTATACGATAAGTTATATGATTCCGTGTGCTCGATAAGTATCCGTTACAGTAGCCATATTCGCTTACGCGATAATGCACTCTAGAGATTTCATAGTACTTCAAAATATGCAATTCTAAATTCAATCGCAACTGTTTGCATTATTGTGCGTTATAAGAAACTTAATAAATAGTGTTCCAATTGAAGCAAATATGTGACTGAAAGTTATTCTCTGTATAAAATAATGGTCTAATTAAGGTTGATATGAATGTATACATGAAAAATCAAACGGATTTTCTGGGCACTCTTCCAGCTACGAGGATTTGGCATTTTTCTTATTAAGGCTCCTTTCATGTATAATTGAAGTCGTTTCAACCGAGGTTAATTGTCTAAATGACAATGGTTGTGATTAAGACGGGTAGTCTGAAAGGGCAAAGGGTCCTTCGTATCAAAGACACCGTTAACGCAGAACAACAAAACATTTACAGTCTGATTGCAGAAAGTGTTATGTGATTTAGCGATTTGTAATTTAGATGCCATTACTATTCATGGGCTCTTAAAGTGGCGTTGGGTTGATTTGATTTATTGAGATGATCCTTGATTACATTTACACTCACGATAAAGTTTATATCTGCCTACAATTTCTTCTGCTGCCTATTTAATCTTTCGTGATGACGAAGTTATCAATAATGAAAATTGATAAATAAAATATATAAATACATAAAGTAACAAGACGCAGAACGCCTTTAACTCTAGAAAGATACATTTTTGAATCCGATCACTAATCGAATTTTCATGGAGAGAAAAAACCGTTAGGTACCATCTGCTAATTTATCCCGCGAAAAGGGGGACGTTTGGGTGTAATACATCCAAGGGTACTTTTTCTAGGGTTACATTTGAAAGATGGGTGAGGTTCACTCTTCGATTGTTTATGTGTTTGTATTTTCTTAAATGGCATGGACTAAGTAGCCATTAGGACATGATGCTGAGCTTATGAAATTTCGAATTTTTGAATTACAGAGATATGCGAATATTCACTTTTGTTTCTTTAACCCTATATTATTTATTCAATAAATTAACGTCAAAAGCTACAAATCAATAGTAGAAAATGAACGAATTTGCTTACAACATACACTTGGTTTTTGAATTATTTAATAAAAAAGTTAACCCTTAAAAACATTAGTTTTGTTTAACATTTTGAGAAAGAACTAGGAATCGTCGATCTTTGGACTGTGGTAACGTTTTCTATACAGTTCATTACTCAAAGGGGTTGGAATCCATCGGTACGATTCGTTAAGGATATAGGTGCTATAATCACATGGAAGGCGCAATTCTCTTCCAATTTTGCCGAGAAGATTACATCAATTTGTCTTCTGAAAAGTTTAATCTTGTCCCTTCAGACCGTGACCGTATCCTACCAGTTCAATCTACCTCATTGTCATGGAATTTCACATATTTCAAGCAATACTGCCATAATATAAGAAATCTGATTGTGTATATAGGTTGAGCGGCGTACAATTATTGTATCATTCAGTTTCCAAAATAAAATTTGGAGACAGTGGAAAAACGGACCAAAGTCGGGAAAATGTAAATAGCCAAGAATTGGCATGTAACAACAGTTTATTAATGGCCATCATTGCAGGTTAGCAGTATGCCGGTTTTTAATTTGAATATCAAATCACTATCGACTGTCGAGACAGGCAGACTGTAGATTTGACTATAAATAGGCTGGCTAACTTCTGGTAGCGCGACGTTGTCTCAATGTAATGTTATTATATAGAGGCAAGCATAATATTTCATAATTGACCTATAGCTAATATAATGATGACAACTGGACTCGTGCACTGACTTATTGTTAATACCAACTTAATAAAGAATATAAACGTTTTATGACTAATTCCCCAGTACCAGGAAAAAGTAATATCTCAGTGCTAGATACTTTACGAGTATTCGTAAAGTAACACATGGCGCTACTATGTGGATGTGTCAATATTTTTGCATACAACTGGTATACCATGCTGCATGAACATAATATTTACTACTGACACAGTACTCTCCTCCAACACTGCCTTCCGAAACCGTATGCGTTGCACAAGATCTGTCTTGCAATACTAGTGTGTTGTTAAGACGGGTACGACTGTCAAAACAAATCCGTCTAACCGATCTGAAATTTTGGTATGTTCTTGGCAGGTCTATCTAATCTTCGTGCATGCAAGGTTTCTAAAAAATTGACCGTCCCGTTTCTGAGATCTATGCAACGAAAATAATATAAATTGCACAATACAGGTATTTATACACATTATGCACAATACAGGCAATTTATATATATGCCGTGTTAATTTGATGTAATGTATTTCAGCTTGTGAATGATAAAAATTCATCAAATTTTTATGAGACAATTATTTTCTATTAAAAATGCCTACCACGGTTTTTTAAGTTCTCTTTAAAATTGTTTGAGTGTAAGTGGCTTTTTATCATAAGCCTTGTATGGGACTCTGCGAAAGAGTGACGATATGGGCCTTGGATAACTCGGGGGCCATAGCATTCACTCGGAAAATAAAAGACTCGGGTTCGAGTCCCAGGTCCACTTCCAAAAATTTGTCCGTGAGTCCATTAATACATTTTTTAAAGTATAATTGCAAATCGTTATATTAATGAGGAATAGGATTAGTAAGTCGATTCGTGTGTCGTTTATTTAAAGCATTTCATTACAGTGGAATTTAGCATTACTTTTACTAGGCTTGCTGAAAATTGTACGATTTCTCACAAGGATTATTTTCAACCTCCTTGAACTGTTTCCTTCTGCGGTACAATTAACTTCCATTTCTCATCTCAGAGACTCGTGGGACAGCCTCCGTTATACCACTTAGCTTGAGAACCAGTGGATCCCAATCTCAGGCCGCCTTTTTAAATTAATAGATTTAATGCATCATTTTCTATGTTTCTTTTGTGATGATAGGCAGAGAAAACAGAGCATGCGATAATTAGATACAACTCTCGAATGAATTGACGTGTAACAATTACTACAATAAGAAAGGTTACGTCCCGAATTATCATTATACCGCGCACATACAAAAAAAAAATCTTACTCGTAACGCAACAGAATTTTTTTATTTGGGGAGTTGCGTTAAGAATTCGAAAAATGAAGGTCTGTTTGGATTAAGTACGTTAGGTGTAGATTATTATGAGAATCACTGTAACGGACTCCTTAGTGCTCCTTTACGAAATACCGGAGATACGTTGGATGAGAGAGATACTAGGTAACTCGGGCGATCACTGCATCTTCGTAGCAGCTAGGTGCTCCAGCCTAGCAATATTCCCAACTTCCTCACAGCCCCTTCTCTCTAGGTTGCAGTGATTGCACTATAATTGCATCCACCCCACCCACATTCATAGCTGGTCTGCCATCCTGATTTTTTCTCGACGCGAACTAATTGGTGCAGGTCAATTATTACAAAGGGTAGCTGCTAATAGAATGGGTAGAGATGCGAGTTCGATTGTAGTACGGAATCATCTGGGATCAGAAGAGTCTCGACCGAAAACCCAATTACAAAGAGCCGTAAGGTCTTTTATTGGAGCAAAATGCGACGAGAGCCGCTCTCAATTATTATCCGGGAACTACAGTGGGACATTCGCTTTTCAGTCATCTCTGTTTTCCAATTTATAAATCCCATTTCTTTTGAAAATTATTCAGAACAAGGTTTCAGACAAGATTTGACAAACATAAGAACAATTGTAAAGCAAGTTTTCGTAAACAGAATGCTACAATCATTTTAATATAGTTGATTATTCTTAATATTACTTCCTACGGCTATTAAATGAATTATTACATTTTGCAACAGGTTTCACGTCTCTCTTGTAGAATTGTTAAACATATGATATAATTAATAAGTATATTTCATATAACATCGTTAGTTATTAAAAGACATTTGCAAATGATCTTTATTTTATTCATTGGCACAAAAGTAATTTGTGTATGTATTCGTGTCTAAAGTCTTTTATAAAATGCTGATCCGTTTTTTTGTGACGTGAAGTCCGTAAGACGTAATCACACTGCTGGTATTTGTCATAAGCTGTTCATTCTTTCATTATTGATGATTCAAATAAAAATACAAACCTATTCTATAGCAAACATTTTTTATAGATACTTTTGTAATTTTTTATCAATAAGTACATTTCTATTTTCATTTGAACGCTTAAAAAAAGTTGATTATATTCGTATTACAATGTTATAGTTTAGTAATAGATATGATATTGTTTAAATTGATTCGAAATTATGTGATAAAACAATCAATAAAATTGATGTATCATGTTACATGTATAACAAAGTTCACGAAAAAGTAGTAGTCACGGGATTAGGAAATCTTGTCTTTATTGACAATGTGATATTCGATATCCGAGATTGTGCATAAAGGAATTGTTGTGGTACATAATGTTATAATCTCCTAGGAATGGTAGACTGACTATATGAAAATGAATAAAAAGTTGTAAAATGGATGGACAGATGGAACCTGGACAGATAGATAAACTAAGTAGAAAGTTGAAGGAACAAGCCATGCTTTACGAAGCTTCAAGTGGGCTTATTATTTTATAATTGTCAAGTATGTACTATTCCGTTAAAATCCCTCTGTGTCTTAAACATTTCTATTAAAAATAAAAATAAGTGGAATTATATGAAATATAATATATGACAATAAATGGAATATTGACATTGAGAAACGTAGAAAAGCTAGAAACGAATGAAAAAAAAAACACAGTGCTGAATATATATCAGGTATAAGTTATATAACATCTGACCAAAATCTGAGAAAGAAGGCAGGAGCTTGTCAATAATATAATTTATCAGCTTGGCAAATCTCAAGGAGATCAAAGCAAAACGGCTTCCGTTTGAAGTCTCGAAACATATGAAAGTTTCTGACGGCTGACAAGTTCTGATTGAACACTTTTCTGGGGTGAATTTTCTCTTTCGCAACATATGATCAATAAAACTAAGATAGATTGAATACCTTTCGGATTTTAAGGAAAAGAGTTCTTCTTTAAGACACTTTGTTTAAAGAGAAATTTTTCACTCATTTAGGTATGAATATGTAATGCTTCCTGCAAAAATATTTTCGGAGAATGATTAAGCTGGCTGTAATACAAAAGAAATTTAAGAAATTTTAGCTTCTCATAATATAACAATATTATAGTTTTCGTAACCCTAACTGATTTCGTGTGTAATTTGCTCTCCTAAAATTTGGCTCTTAAAATCTAGAAAAATTACTCATTAGTCGAGACATGGGGTACTTCATATCTCAGCCATTTTTGTAAAAGTAGCTATTTTGGCCTAACGTGTCCCCTTTTAACGCGTTTTTCACGGTTTAAATATTTTTTCACTTTAAAGCAATGAATGTATCTTAAAGCTCGATAGTTATGCTTCAAAGAAATCAATAGTTTAAAAGTTACAGCGATATGAAAACGATTGAGGTGAATTACACCCCATATACCATTCTTGATTGGCTACGGAGACATTTTTCTCTCAACTAATACATCGATATATCAAAAACTTGATAAAAATTATCTTCCTGTTAATAAACATGATCAATTTTATGCTAAATAATATTATTACATTTCGCTGATTAAATAAAAATTCGAACTTTGTGCTATCGACTGTACATTTGTTACATAATAACTGTACTATGATCAATTTCGAATTCATTATTAACGTTTTTTTGTGCAAACGAAAACAAGAAGAAAATATACATATTTTAAATAAATAATCACATTATTCAGTACTCGTTTTGTGAAATTAAAAAATTTGATTTCAGTTTTTTGGCATTGACGTCACTTTGTGAATCATAAGAATGAGAGTCGCCGACGTATTTCCATTTATGTTTTAAACATGCCTCAGTATAATTCTATTCCAATCGTAGCTTTGGAAATATTGACGCAGGCTTCTCGTTCGTTATATTTATGTCTCTTGAAATTTAGAACGGTCGTAAAATTGCGTGTTCCATAACGACAAGTGATTAAACAATAGAATAAAAAAATAATGTCAAGTGATGTCAATATGCCAAGTGCTATATGGATGGTACTATTGACACGTGATAGACAAGAAAGAGATTATACCAAAGAGAAAACTAATATTTTTATTTGAACAGCTTGTTAAAATTGAAATTACTTTTATGAACTTTGATTGTACAAAACAGTTAAAAATTTCTACGGTAGGCATTGCGATGTCTGACTTCACTTACCCCCATGGTAATGCGAGGCCAATGAAGTGCATTCAATTTACGCGTTCAGCAACCCAAGGGTTACCATAACTATCAAAATCAAATTTTCTTGGGTGCCGAATTCTTTGCAACCAAATTTAACAATCCTATTACATAACATGATCAACCGCAAAATTTTGATCGCAGAGACATTGGGTATCTTTTATCAAAGAAGGAACAGCAATTTTTTTGATAAGCCATGATCCAATTTAGAATTTCGCTAACTTCAAAACTTGATCGCGCGAAGTGAGAAAGTGGAGGTGACGAAATCAGATTCAATCAGATACAGATTTTATTATAATACATTTTTGAAAATCATCGTTACCATCAATATCAAATCAATTGTTCTATACTAAATTCACATTACAATGATTATGGAAAATGATTCTTAAAGTCGGGGTACAATCAATAGAGAAATTGGAGTGTTCCAAATATTCCAACATTAAGTGCGTTCTTCACAAAAGCTCGATTTTAAAATCACAATATTGCCTGCGGGATCAAATAAATTATTAATTTTATATAACACAATTGAAGATAGAGTTCGATATAATCTCGCCAACACGAACGATTAAAATCTTGTGAATTTCGTACATTCTATTAAAACACAATCAAATCATGAACACGATTACACAACTTCGAACCTACAGACGGATATCGCTTACGCAACAAAAGCAGAACAGAAATATCCGACGCAAACAATTCTTTTTACAAGTTTCTAAAATTATCCGGAGGACTTACGAAGGACATCCTACCTATGATTGCATAGCGAAAGACATCGACCTCAAGGAACTTTATCGCGTTCGTAGTATTTTTCAAACGAGCACCAGACCTCACGACGTTATATACACGGCTCGAACATTCTTTCTAATAAATAATTCGAAAGAAGAAAAAACAACGAACAAAAAGAAACTCTGCCGGTAGACGGATTCTCGTGCCGAAATGAATTATTCTAAAGGCGCAGTTACACGGCGAGTGGTTCGGCAAACCAGGGAACTAGCGTGCGGTTCGCAATGGCTCGCCATCTGACGAATCGGGGGTGTTAAAACGGTGTGGGGGTCGTTCAGATTTATAGCACATCACAGGTTCGTAATTTTATGGTACCGCACATCAGGTTCGTTCAGTCTTGCATGAATTGCGACCATGGATGCAAGGCAACAAGTTATTGCGTCTACTTCTTTATGTATAATTCATTATGATAGTCTCTTATTGCGAAATTGATTAAACAGAAGTAAAAAGAGGTGGTGGATGACATCGCATTTTAGAAGTAGAAAAACGTAAGTATATCACGGCTTTAAGTACTATTTTAGCTAGTTGGAGGTTGTAGATAAATTATTCGATTATTTATCCATTGGTTTGTTTAACCAAATGCCTTCACCGCGACACGCTGAGGAACCTGGATCAACCTGCATGAACCATGACGAACCACATACAAATCATCAGGTTCGCTTCCTTCGTTCTGTGCAAATTTACCGACAGCTGATCGGAACCTGTGAACCACGCACCACGAACCGCGAGCCATAGCGAACCAGCTTTGTCAAACCGCGTGTGGTTCGTGGTTCGTGGTTCGTGGTTCGCCTAACCATGCGCCGTGTAACGGCCACTTAACAAAACCAAAACATAAGGTGGGGTTACATATCCTGTGCAATCCGGACCGAACACAACAAATTGAGAATGAACGAGAATACGCCGCTCATACAATAATTTGTTAATTTTCCAAATTGCGTGAATTGACTGATCCGTTCGAATAGCCCTCCTATAATAGAATTGCACGTGTCCTCGCCTATAATAACTTCTCGCCTATTTTGTCGTAAATTTTTTCTAATACCTTTGAGGGTTCCGGTTCAGCGATGAGCCAGCTGCTGTCTGCCGTTATATCGATGAGCCATTCGCGGCTTGTGTGTGTTGGTACCCTAGTGGATCTGAGTTCACTGAAAAACAACTAAAATTTACGGTACTTTTATGGAAATTCGTCGTAAACCTTAGGTTTATAATTTAGGTGAAGTTTCCATAATTTTGTAGTAATGGTTTTCAATGAAATTTTTGTTAATTTACTTTAATCATAGGCTACGTTTCCACCCGAGTCACACACACGCCTTATGTTCACGCTCTGTCACAGCGCGCGAACAATTGATGGTGCTCCCGACCTCACCTTACTCTTAGAACGTTGATTTAAATTATGCTCTAGGTCCGGAGTCAATAATGTCA
>JARPRG010000643.1:26459-47525 GCA_031001745.1 Hartigia nigra | reverse complement strand
ATATATATACATATATTGTTTCCTCGTAAGATCGTAACCGCGATAAAAAACCATTGTTGAGGTTGCAAAAGAGACTAGACGATTAGTCCTACATCATTGCAATACCTACGTATTATAACAGTCATATATATATAGACGTATTGTGTATATAGATATATTGAGAAATAACGTAAAAGCTTTGAACCATTTGGAATACAATGGTGTGACTATGAAGATCGGTAAACAATTGTTTGCGTTTTTATTATGATCAAACGAAATTTTGACGCTTGAACAATTATGGCCATTCAAAAAGAGAGGACACGTGGTCGAATAGTCAATAAATAATGATATTTATTATATCACTATGAAAGTTCGACTCGTTTCATTGTAACGTTATTAATGTTAACGATAAAATCTTGTTTAAATTCCAAGTGAATTTAAAGAAGAAATATCTCGACGTCCTCGTCTCCATTTATGTTTATCCTTCAGATTTTATTCGACGTCAATTCGCAAGAATCCCAAGGAAATGTCGACCTACGTTGCTTCCTCCTTTCCTTTTAACGTACAGTGCACAGTGCATGCTCCAATTCCTCGCTGATGTGTAATTTTGTCCGTACGATGACCATGGAAATAATAATTTCGTGCCTGCGAGACTCGAACTTTTCCGAGGACGCACGATTCGTTACGAACGAATTTCATTTTTACGTTATACAGTTTGATCGTGCATGTGTACGTACAGGATACACAATTGATTTCCATATGCCAACTGAAGATTTTGTTTGTACTGCCAATTGGGAATTTTGAATTTCAACAGAATTTTAATTGGATTCGTACCTTCGTCTTTCTCTTGCATACGTAAGAGTCAATGGGTCTGTCTCTCTCGCACTCGCAGCAAGCATAGAAAATTCGAAATCCTAAAGGGGGTAAAAAAAGTAAAGTCCTTTCTCGATCGAACGATATTCTGAAGGTGGTCCGATACTTTGACAATCTCTGTCCTTTTTTAACGCGCTCAAGTGCCTATAGGTCCGTCTCTCTCGCACTCACAGCAGATATAGCAAAGTCGGAAGAAAACTGTCCATCCTTTAATTCCTCGTACACGTTCATTAAAAAATTATCTAATCGTCGACTGATAAATGATTTTCAGCGAAAACCATCAGTGATCACGACTAAATCGCGAAGATTCCTGATTGTTTATAATTGTTCGAATTACCTGTTCGCTGGTTTGTCAACAAATTTTATTTACTCGCTGTCTGACAGTTATGTCAATCGGGATTGATTTTTATCGATCATCCGACAGCTGTCTAACTTTACCGTTGCGTTTGAACTGCATCACCCTGTATTATTGTAATACAAAGAGGAATTTACGAAAATGTCATCGACTTTATCAAAGCCAACGCCAACTTCTTCTCTCGCAGCTGCATAAATCTTCTTAAAAGCGACACGTGGGACGAGACTCGATTTATCACTCTTGCTCCACTACGACGACATGCGTTACGCACCTGCAAGTAGGTGCCACTTAAAAATGGTACTTAAGCCGGATCGGTTCGAATACGTCCGTACGATTGGTAGGATCATTTGTACACGTACGTTCAAAAGTCACGCTCGAACGATAACCAATGTACTGTTTTCACTGTGCGTTGAGTTAGAATTGACATGGGAGACATCATGGATAATGGATAGATATCCTTATCCATAGATATAGTCACCATGGACGTACTTTCCATTATACAATGGTACTTTCTGGATAATGGATACTCGTAAGGGATCACTTATGAATATTTATTATTCTCAGAATACGTTACGTCATTTCGACACTGTACTTGTTTGGAGCTTTTACCTTGTAATTGCACGTGAACGTGTGCAAAGCTGTGGGAATTTATAGGACGGTAGGTTGGTAACCGTGCTGTTAGACCACGGGGGTACTAGTTTTTTTTTTTGGAATTTGTATGGGTCTGAATAGCCAATGTTTTAGACTGATTCTTGGATCTTTTTGAAGTACGAATATGCTCGGTCGTGGGGTTTTATGTAATTTTTTTTTTGTATTTTGTAAAACTGGAAAATCAGAGGATCCTGTTCACGTTCATCCTGGATATTCGGAGGCGGCCCACGAATAAATTTTTAAAAGCAAACCTATGTCGCTCAACTTCCACTACGAGCCAGATCCTCTACACCTCCGCTCGAGTTACGAACTAAACTAAAGAGATAGATAACATAATTAATTTCGGCATTCCTCGTATACGCGGCTACCGGGCTACTCGGATTAACCTAGTTTCTAATTAATATTTTCTAATTTATAACGCGTGAGTCATCATTAATTAATCTGAGGGACAGGTAAGCGCCTCGATGTGGGTGGGCGAGTCGTATGGGATACAAAAACAAAATTTGACTTTTACGTACCATCAGAATCGCGCCAAAAACAAAGTAGCTGTAGAAAAAAAAAATTTTTTTTTTTACTAAAAAAATTTTTTTATTCTGTCAAATCAATGATTTTTTTTGTTTATTTACATGCACTGACAATATTATTATCACCGAATAAAAATCCTTTTGGACGCGTAACCGATGCGCCGCGACGCCATTATTCATTCGGTGCTTTTGTCAGGAAGACAGTGGGTCCTGGCAGTGTGCAAAAGAAAGCCATAACTTTCGTTATATAAACCGAAGTGGTCGGTGGCTTCGCGGCGGCGGGCGTCTCGGATTATGAAATGAGCCAGGACGACCGGGTGGTCAGGCGTCGGTGGCCGTCGGTATGGGAGCAGCGGTGCCAGAGCGTCAATGTCGCTCGTAACGAAACGCGCCGTTGAGACGCGTGTAAAATTGCTGCAAAATGTCAGAAGCATTAACATTAACATTAACGACGCGCGTCGCGACGCCAACCTGTATAGCGTTGTAACTTGCCTCACGTTGAAAGCGCAATAAGCACGCGATCTTTATACGTCAAATAAGCCAGAGTCTTGATTCGGTTCAATGAAAATCTACCTTGACTTTTTTTTATTATACAATAATTTTTTTTAAATGGCCGCCAACGGTACTTCCGTTATAACGCATATAATGTTATATATATACTTTCATAATGTAACCTGCATACGAAATTAGCGACAGGTGGGATCATGAAAATTCTTATTAGGACTTGTTTTGACGGAACGTGTGTCGTGATGTTTGTGAGAGAGAGAGAGAGAGAGAGAGAAAAAAAAAAAAATCTTACTCGTTTGTCTACGCACAATATCGCACGTCTATGTGTAGTAATATATATATGCGATTAGATTATTCGCAGCGAAACCTTTCCTGATGCGTATTTCAAACGCTAGGCGCCATATTGCTCAGAGCGATATTATAATTTCGATTGGATCGTTAATGTCATCCGATCGAAAGTATCGAATAACCAAATTTTATTCTTTATTAGAATCGAAGAAATACGCGTTGCCAGTTGCTTCCTGAGTAATTAATGTATTATCCATATGAAAATGTTGATTCCTGTCTAACAGCTGTTTCTGTTCATGAATCACTGTGGAAAAGTAGAGACATAACATTCTAAATATATATTACTGTGTCTAGTATCTGACGTAGTTGTGTAATAGTATTTATTAAAAAGAAAAATAAATAGTTGCCTATCTGATTATCATAGATTCGTAGTACCAACTGTTGAGCATAAGAAAAAAAAAAAAAAAAAAAAATTGTCTATCCATTTCATTCTACGCTTTCTAGTAACGTGTCCAATGCATAGGATTCGCGGAGTTGCAATTTTGTCGCTCATTGCGAATGGACCTAACGATTGTTTTGCTGTTTATTTCTAAAAAAAAACATTATCCTGATTCTTATTAATCTACCCGGATGAATTGGTAAAGAATTGGTAAAAACGAAAATCTGATCTAAACACTTAAAAAAGTGGGTTGCCAAGTCACGTGATTTATGGCAATAAAAATTTTAACGAGTCTCATTACTAAATTTTCATAGAAACCCGATTAAGAATCGTTGATTTTCAACTTTCTACAATTAAGGACGAATACCTAGAAAAATTGATGCGAATTGTCTTCGCGCTGATTTCATTAATAAAAATTTTTTTTTTTTACGCTCCAATGTTGAATAACGAGTTACAATTATTTTGTCTTTTTCTTTCTTACGTCCTTACAGCCAATTTGGAAATCAATGATATTTCGTGACTGTTCGATTTAATGATTACAAGAGAGGGATGATTAATTCTGTCGAATCATTATAGTTTAGACATTGTAACGGTGATTGACCTATACCGAGGTAAAGCAGGAACGTGTACTAATACTTTAACACAGTAATTGCATAAGCGTTTATGGCAGATTACGAAAGTTCATCTCGCTCAGAAGAATCTGCGACAGCGGTCATCAAGATGAAGATTCAGTAGAAGAATTACGTGTATGAGCAGACCGAGTGGAGTCTGACAGTGTTACTATTAATAATAACAATGACTAAGAAGATGGCATCTATTGTCAGTGGGATGTTAAACGTTACTTGATGATTATCATTACGTTATTTAATTCTGTAATTAGAAAGAGAGAGAGAGAAAAAATTTGCATGATCAAGACAAATCACAAATTACCAGTATTATCGATTCGCATCCGGTCCTTCCGGATGGAAAGCATCGCGACGCCGATTAATTCTCGATACTTGACTATCGGATATGTTTCGTTTTAAGTGATCGTGATACCCGACGCTCTTTTTTATGGCGTCGCGACGAATTGATAATTTACGGGTTTTTTCATCTTTTGTGAAAATTTGTCTTGTGGGTGAGAGTGGGGAGGATATGATAAATCGTAATTTGATCATGATTAATTATATTATGGTTTTTTTCGTTGTATGAGTGTGGTGTATATGTATTAAGGCGGAAGGAAACGAGTGTCGCTGCGATGTAAACGGAAGAAAAAAAGGTATGATAAGGATGACGATGAGGGAGGTGGTGGGAGGTGTAAAAAGAGGACAATGAGACGGAACGAAAAGTAAAAGCAATATGGCGGAAATTGCGTATTACGCTTGGAAATGTTTAATGCTCGCGATATACGTAACAGCGGATATAACGTGTATAAAGGACTGTCGGCGTTCTGGTCGTTCTGGCGTCGTCGTCCCGTAAATTTCTTTCGACAAATTCTACCAGCCGTTAACCGGTAGCCGCCCCGGGGCTTCACGGGTAATAATTGGTAGCGTACAGTTGGCGACAGTGCAAAACACAGATAACTGGATAATAATTCCAGGCAACCCTACAAAAATGAGTGTGCGATAGAAAATATAAAAAAAAACAAATATTTAATTAAAAATGTCTTGTTTATACCTTGATAATTAACATAAAAAAAATAGGTAAATAAAATTTGTATGACTTTTTCAAAAAATATATATTTATTAGCACCCATAAGGTTACTGTATCAATTTTCAAGCTGTGTAATGAATCAGAAAAAAAAAACAGTCTAAAATAAAAATTAGAAAAATTGTTTAAAAATCATTAGACTACTTTGATATGTCATATTTAAATGTAATTACGAATGATATTACGTATTATAATAACGTACATCTCCAGTCTGCACGTTTAACGGGGACTACTACTAGCGCTCCTTAACTCATCAATTCATTTATTATCTCCGTCGCATCCAGCCGTTTTGAACTCTCTTCGACTCTCCCGAGTGCGTCGCTTGACTCGCGCAGTACAAGAAGTTATAAAAGCGGTTTCTTACATAATGGCGAACCTGTCCTCTTGAGCTGGACTCCTACATGTCATATTCGCGTCCGCGTTTCCATGGTCGATACGAGAGCGGCTTAAGGATTGCTTCTCTCAATCTTTCTCGTGTACTTGGACTTTTATCATTATCCGTCAATCCCTTCTCTTTCGTATCTCCTTCCCCTTCAATCATTATTATCGTTATACACTGACTCTTACACGTATCTTGGAACAATTAGGAGGCGAATTTTTATTTATTTTTTTTTTTCTTACAGCGACTTGCTTTTAGAGTTTCAATGGAGACTGTCACTTTTCGTCGTAAGGGCTCTTAAGAGACTTTCGTTTTCTATCAGTGATAAATGACTTTTGACCTTACTCCTTTAAGATGGCATATTTTTTTTTTAAAGGTCGACATCACCTCGTACGTTATAGGTGAAAAGTGTTTGCACAATTTCTTTGAGTATTGCAAAAATGACGTGTGAAATTGTTTATAGGTATTTTTTTTTACTTACTTTCTTTAAGATGACCTCCGAGTGACGAGTGCTGGACCGATCATAATGGAGGCTGTGTTTCGCAAGAATCTTTGTATTGTCGGGAGACTGTGTATATTTTTGAGAATAATTAACCCAGTGCTAATTTACCTTGGTAACTATCTTGCTTCGCGTCGACGTGCAAATTACGTAGTAATTGTGGCAAAATACGCGATTCTTCATCTCTTCTAGAATATGCGAATTTTTGCACGTCGACGAAGAAAGAAAGGTTGTCGAATCTGTTTTACCGGCGGTGCAAAAAATTATTTCATCTCCGATCAATGAATATTCATCTGTCGTACTTTATGAGGATTTTAAGGCGATGAATTTCGGTAATGGTCACCGTAATATCTGCTTTCGGTGATATTTTAAACGGCTCGATGATTCGAGGTCATCGTCATCGTATGTCACCTACGCGCCCGTGGTCATCGTAGATCGTTGAATTACTTAATACCACGATATTATCTAATCGCGATGAGCAATTCCGTTACATTCACCGTTGACTATTATACAATCTCAATCGATTATTATTTAAGAGTGACGCAACAAGGCGGGTTGCCCCTCGAAATTATGTAGATATTAAAAGAAAAAAAAGAAAAAAAGGGAAAAAATAATTTAATGTCAGACATATGGGTTCCCGTGACTCCACCTTTACCTTCTTCGCTTATATGCGTCTATGTACATATGGGGTCCACGTATCTCTTATACCTTATGTACTTCTCGTTTACTTTCACGCATGATATTTTTAAATCGCGGAATCGTTATTCCGCACGACCGTTACGTAATTTTACGCGATTTCGATGTTTACCGTGAAATTTTGTGCGTGACGTCACGCTTAATCAGAGGCACGTGTGTTTCAGCAACAATTATTGTTGTTATTACAGCAACAACAATAGCACTACCACCAACGCCTTCGAGCCTACAATACAAAGTTGATCTGTCGGTTTTTTTTTTTTCAAATAAAAAACCTCCAAAAAAGTAAAAAAAAAAAAATTTAACGCGACCTGTCTAATCAACGAAGAAAATAGGCTATGCCGCATTTAACAATAAATGAATTAAAAAAAATGTTTTGAATAAAAAAAAATTCAACTATACTATCAAGAATCGTTGCTCTTATGAGTGGCCTAAGGGTAAATGGATTGCGTAATAGGTACGTATGTACAGTGCACATAAGCATATGAGTACCAATGGGTAATGTTATGTGTCTACGTGAAATGATAGTTTGGTACACGAAGGAGCATGAAATGTGCTAATACGTATGGCCAGTTTGAATGCCGTCCTAACCTATATGGTGATTGGTGAGCGCCCGAGTTTCGCAAACGCGTAATCAACGTCAGTGAATGCTGCTCTCCCATAGTGTATAGATTTGTATATATGTGTGTGTGTGTGTATATATATATATATACGTATTGTAGGAATACAGTCTGTATTATATTGCTCTGTGGTATATATACAGGTATACAAGGCAGAAATGTATTATGGATACAGTGAAAGCATATGGTGGAATATTTGTACCGTGTGAAACCCTTGTATATATATATATTTTTTTTGAATATCCATAGGTTGAGATAAATTATAGAAAATTATTAAAAAAATAAAAATTTGGATTGGTCATGTTTACTTAATGGTAATAGGATTAATTGAAAAATTTGTTTATGGGACTGTACTATGTGGAATTGCCTTGATGATTGTTATTAATTAATTCATGTGTGAGGTCAGATAGCGGATTTGTAAAATTTAATGACTACCGTAGAAAATAGTTTTCTCTTGACAATTTTATTATTTTTAATGATTGATTTCCTGGTAGGCCATGTATCCTCTTATCTTGGTCCTTTTTCTGAATATAATAAAAAAGAAATCACTCGATCGCAATGCATTCAGCCGTACGTTTAATCCATGCGAACTTTCTTTATCTCGATCCAGCTGTACAGTGTACTTATTAAAAGATAACTAAGATCGCACGTGTAAACGATCGTAATGCCAAATTTCAAAATAATCATCAAAAATCATGATTCAGCAGCTTAGCTTCTTTATTCCAAACCAAAAAAATTCCCTATATAGATCATATCAATTTTGAATATTCTCATACAAAAAAAATGTCATCACAAAAAAAAAATTTTTCTCTCCTCTCTATCTCTTTCTTCCTCATCTCTATACATTTCACCATTTAGCTTCTTTCTCCCTCGCACTTCTCCTTAGCGATCTTCCATCATGCTACCTTGCACCGTCGTTAGCGATGATTTACGTTGTATTAAATAATTCGATAGTATCGATTTTTTTTTTTTGCGCGCGATATATCGAATCGGAAGAAAAAGAAAAAAAAAAGAAAAAGAGCGTCGATGATCGACCTACTAGCTAGTGGCCACCAGTAGGCATACGTGTAATACGGTGCATAAATTATCGCACAGAGGCGCAGACGATTAATATTCATAAACGACGATTCTCGCGCGCATGCGCACGCAACTCTGTAACGTATAGTAGTGTATAGTATATGCCGCATAGTAGGAGAAGCCCGATACCAGAGTATGCATTCACAAATGGACACACGTTCCACTTGGTTTGTATTTTAAGAATGAAACGCGCACGTGTCTATCCTTGCTCCGTTTCGCCCACGCATAATCAGATTATTATTATTGTTATTATCATGATACATATTTCTTTTTTAACACGACGAGTAATGGAAAGAAAATTAAGTGTCGAATTAATGGCAAGAAATTAGACTTTTCGCGTTAATTTAGCATAAGGGCATTTATTGCTATATTTTATGTATGTATACGTTATGTAGATTAGATGGAGGGGGTGGTCGAATTATGCAAGATGTCTACTTTCGTGAGAATGGGATTTTCTTTTTTTTTTCAACAAATAGCTCGTAACGGTCTGACAATTGAAAATACTACATTTTCTGTGTTTTTTTTTAAGTATCAATAAAAATCTTCCAAATTTACATCGTTTAGTGTGGATTTAAAACTTTAGTATGATATCGCACGTGGTTTCGCGTGGGTATCAATGTAATATTTATATAAGTATGTAATATTTTTACGATATTGTTTACTTTTTATTTTAAGAGCAACGGTAACAAGAAAAAAATGTATAAAATGTAAAGAACTCGAAAAGTGACTTTAGGTCTTTCGGGTGTCGCCGAGTGAATAAATCGATTGGGAAACCGGATCGAGCATTCATACAGTCATGGTGAGTCTCACGATATGGTTTGACTGAATTTTATTTTATTTTTTTTTCGTTTCACGTAGCGGCTCACAATGCTGCGACCAATCGAAAGAATCGGCCAGATCGTCTGGCGCTGGACCACCGAAATCGACGTCTCCAAATCGAATTTACGGTGCATCCAGTCCATTGAATTCTCTTTGCATTATTCATTGCAGTTGCGCTGCATATGACTGTCCATAACGCAGTTGTACTTTAACAACTTCCATTCGTTAGAGTTATCCACTAGTATGCAATTCCACTGAATATTCTTCTATTTACCACTGCATTGTTTTACAGGACTTCGTTACCGAGTGCATTACAATTTTTAAAACATTCGAATGTACTTTTACAAAAACCGGATATACGTTAGTCTGACCACTAACCATATGTATTATACGTAATCATAACTACTGTAAGTAGCGCAAAGCGGCATACGAACGCCCTTGGCGTTTCGGCAATTGCAAAACGTTCGTAAACCGCAAGAAGGAAGAATCGAGATCGGCATTACGATTCCGCGTCGTAAAAAGAATTCCCGAAGGATCGTTCTGCGCATGCGCATTATTAACGATCCGTAACGACTTCCGAGTCGAATGAACGGAGTCGATAATGGCGCTCGTTGTAACTGAACGCCATTGCTATCTGTCCGATCTGAAAAATCGGTCGTTCGTAATAAAGGGCAGTTTTACGAGTGTCTGCCATCGCCGGCGGCCATTTCGTTTATACTCTGAGATATTTGGGTAGTAGATTTTACGCGTGAGAATAGTCGTGGCGAGGTGCCGCGGAATTTCCATTCGGTAATGTCACGTGGTACCGTGACGTTCTGACAATTAGAAAATGGCCGCAAAGGCAAAAGGGAAAACGTTCGCCGGTAGTTCACGACGCTGTTCAAGAGTCACGATGTAGCGAAGGTCAGTGTACTTCCTGCGTGGAGATAGTTGTCAGCTTGCCGTTTCATGCCTGAGGAGGTGTAGTTACCTAGAGGCCGGGTACCTACACGTATTAATTTCTCTAATAGAAATGTGCATACATAATCGATGCGACACGGATGACAGGATGGACTAGCTGGCTCGTTCACTGGCGTGGCTCGAGTCTGCCCACGCATCGATTAATCCATTCTAATTTATTTATCGTGCCAGGCTACGAACAAGGAAGAAACGAAGAATCAGCGCGTTCCGAATGGAATTGCAGGTGCCAGTTGGAATTGCACGAATCCTCCAGCTGGAATTGCAGGCAGGCGCCAGTTGGAGTTACCGTAGCAATTACAGTTATAATTTTGTATATCGCTTGGAATTGCAAGTTGGTATTTCTTAGCAGTGGTAGCATAGATAGCTAATGGCATACAGCTACTTGTACTAGGATCTTAAAATTACCAACTGCACTGTGCAATTCCAATGTAAACTTTACCCTTTCTCTACTGACAATTCCGCACATCTCCAACTGCTCGCTTCTCAGTAGCTCGCGATCCTTACCGTTCCGGATTTCACAGTTGTGCAATACATCTTGAAATCCCATCTTCCACCAGAGTCACGAACTAGCACCGATACCGTTGCTCATTCCCAGGAATTGCAACGTCAATATTGTCAGTGCTTTATTAATATTCAACGCTCTTATGACATCGAGCCGAGATCAATAATAATTCGAGAAAAAGACCGAGAGAAACTTATTAAATGATGGCAGCAATGTAAACAAGCGAATACTTTTAGGAGTTGCTCAACCCTTTTTTATTTTTATCAAAAATCAAAACAGACACCTAAAGACATCCTTATCGTTCTTAATTTCGTCAACGATAAAGACTCGCGCGACAATGGCAAAATAATAAAAATCTCGCGAATCAATTAAAAATCGATTACCAACACGGTATCGATAAAACGCAATGAATTATTTCCAAAAATACTTTCGCGCTCATTGCCACTCACTATACTGCCAAAGTGTTCTCGTAATTCGGCTGACCTTTGAGAAGACTCTTACCAGAGTCTGACTCTGTACGAGAGCCCTATTAATAAATATGTGCTAATTACATGCAAATATATTGCATCGATAATGAGGTGCAGGACAATTCCCCCGATATTTCGATACACAGAGAGAGAGAGAGAGATAGATAGAAATAGATGCATAAATACATTGCTTAGTCCATGCAGGAAATAGACGACTCGTAGACGATACCCACAGACTCGTATAACCGATCGATCTATATAGATCAGCATGGATCGGTCAACACCCACCAATGATACACAATAATATTATATAAAGACAATCGAATCGTCTTATCTCTTATCTACGTATAATACCCTCTCGTACACCTACATTCCTTATTCTTGTACACAGACACGTTCACCTTACATTGCACTACATTATCTATCTCGCAAACACTTGCACAACAATCTTCACTTCCTGCCCACTAAATGTCACGTCACCCGAAGAGAGAGTACGCGACTCCCATTCACGACCTGACCCAGGTTCACGTAACAGGGAGGTCATGTCAATGCGAAGGATTTTTCAACCAATATTTTTTTCTTTTATTCCACAAAAAAATCTTAACGCTCGTTCGTTATCGTATCTTCAAATAGTACTGGGATGCTGCAACGTTAAATTGTCATTAAAAAACTAAGTTGAGTCTTGCGGCCTCGTAATTCCCGTGCGAGGTCACGTTAGCAAAAAAAAAATGCAAATTTTAAAAACAATAAAATTAGTACACCTATATTTACGTTGTATAAAATTATACTTATTTAATACCTCAACTTGTCCCAATTATCGTCCGATACTATTTTACAAATGACTACGAAATCGGTAGCCGATCTGTCCTGGTTATACATGGACGTCATAAGTGAGACTCGTACACTTGCGATATGTCTTCCTTGACCTAGAAGCCAGTAATGCCGCTCGAAATTCATTCTGCTGAAACAGGTGCAGGAGTTGCGAACAATGAACAATACTTGGAGATAAGTATACCACGTATGTATATGTTCCTTTATATACAGATTCTATGTATATATATGTATATATATACATATGTATATATTTATGTACATAGGATCTGTGCATAAAGCAACAAGGTATACAAGTCGATGTTATTTAAAATGTGAGAAACGATTAAGGCTGCTTCCACACTGCAATTAATGTTCAATCTAGTCTTGGTGGATTTTGCTTTCGCGATTAAAGATTTTTAATAATTGTTGCGCCAAAAAAAAGCTATATATATATATATACACAGCGTCCGCGAAAAACTCTATGGAATTTAGGTTAATGGACGTGCCCGATACACTTGCCATGCGTATAAAAGGTAAATGATAAAATGGTAACAGTGTGATAGAATTAATAGTCTCATAGTTCCTTGATCTATTCTGGGTATAATAATAATAAGTATATAATATAGTATGTACATATATGGCATTCGTATAAAGGAATATATAATCCGATACCTACGTACTTATAATCTTAATCAATGAGATCGTATCGCTTGAATTATTATTATTATTATTATTATTGCCTGTAATATTCTCTCCTTCCAGTATGACAATATACAGTGCTTTTCGATTTTGATATCGCCGGCCTGTAATTAAAGAACGTTAGCTCGGCAAAAGTCACAACTTCTCCCGTTCACTTGGCCGGATAATAAAGGCGGCGATCTCGAGAGTGTTAAGATCGTCAAGATCGATCGAAAGCGTAGGAAAGATCGTTCAAGAGAATCGTGAAGAGGAAATCGGACACTGTATATGCCATAGCGTTCTATATATATATACATCACTGGAGTTAATAAAAAGTGAAGGTATACTATGCTAATAATAATAATAATTGACAAAAATTCTCTTTCATCTTTCTTTCTTGGTATCGAGTGTCAATGGCAATGAGAAAAAAAGAGGATTCTAATTTTGATCCTTGATCCGGTAACAGGACACCTGTTAGGGCCCACTCGTGCGGACATAATCTCTCCAGTCTTATGTAAGAAATAAACACCAGTCCACGTTATACGGTACAGTCTATGCTTGTATTCTTGTACAGTATGTGGAGCATTGCAACATTTTCGTATAACAGCGCCGTTAATTTTTTTGGATGAACGTATATGGATCCGCGATCGATCCATACTGTGGGTTGTCGGTGATATACTTGGCACTGGTTAAATTATTAAAAGACCATTTAGATATGAGATGGCCTCGCGAAATCTTATTGGCGAAACTTTTAAATATCAATTTGGTAGGTAATTGATGAAGACGGTGTCAAAGTAATTATTACGTACGGAGATATATCTCTGTGTGTGTGTGTGTGTATATATATAGTATCAGGGTGAAAATTACATGGTAGATAAGATGCAATTTCGCATGGATAAATATTATACTAATTGACGATTCTTTATTATTTGTTTATTAGCACGGATCATGATCGTAAGTAGTTATGACCAGTAGATACGCTCATTCGTAAGCAGATATACAATTTTTTTGTTTGAATTTCGAAAGCGTGACGCTACTCGGTCTGCTCTGAATATATTTTTGTTTGTTTTCTTTGTTTTGGTTTTTTGCTTTCGTAATTTCATAAGTTTCTTTTTTTTTTTCTTTTTTTTTCGACTCTTTCCGTTGTTTCAACGGATTTTCTTTAATAACAAGTCTTCCTGTTCAAGATACAGATACTCAATATATTTATATTCTGATGTCTGAGGCGTTTCTAATATGAAATTTCTCGTCTCACGTAACAATGAGATTTTACATAATGAGAAAGCACACGCGTGCATTGTTAAACCCCCTTAGAAATCGGTATAGCATTTAACGGAGTGGGGAAGGGGCAAGGCTACCAATTTCTTTCCAATCGCGAGAAAAGGTCAGCCATCTACGGAACCATAATGTACTTGCTTATTGAAACAACTTTCCAGTTCAGAAATTATGTGTGACAGAAAAAAAGTCACGGCTTCTTTCTCTTCATTGGCTTGTAGGTTTTCTTTTTGGGTAGTACTGATAAGAAATAAAAATTATTTAAACTCTGTGTCACGGATAGATACAAGCTGATAAGAAGAAGGCGCATTGTAGATACGGAATTGCATAAGCATTGTACACGTGGTCGTAAGTGTGCTTGGAATTGCGCTAGTCTGATATACGGGTCTGACTAGGAATCTGGTGTATCTACTGCAATTATTCATTTTCAAGTGAGGATAGTGATAATCGATATTATTTAATCAATCGATAGATATATGTATTGGCATGTAATTCAGCTCTTATTAATTTAGAGATTTTATTGGCTATCAACTAATTAACTTAAATCGTTAATCAATAGATTTGTATGTGAGGGTTAATGGTGTTTAGGTACGGTGCTATATGTGGATTATGTAATTTCTATGGAATTGTGTATGTGTGCTGCGTCTGGTTACATGGCGTATGCATCTACTTGTATGCCTTTTAGTACTTAGAGCAACGTATTAGATGCGGTGAATACAGGAATTACATATATGCTTTGTACCTTTATATTTTATAGTGTCTGGTTATATAGGGTGTATATCCACTCAAAGATTTGGCAGTGCTTATAGCAATGTATATGCGCGTTTTATACTGTCTGGGTATATGGGGTATATATCTACTAGGATGGACAATGCTTGTAGCTAGGTATTAGAGACATTGAATATAAGAATTGAATGTATCTATTTTATAGTGTCTGGTTATATAGGGTACAGTATCCACTTAAAGGCTGTGTATTACTTACACCATTGTCGTAGATACAGTGCGAATTGGAATGGAGAATGTTGAAAGAAATGTGAACGTATCTACTTGGAGTTCAGCGATAGTCAGACTCAAATATCGTCCTGGAGTCTCGAGTCTTGGCTTAAGTGAGTCTTGAATCAAGTGACTCTTTGCTCAAGAGTCAAGACTCTACCGGCTGATATATAAAATACTTGCACTACTTAGAAACTTGAGCTGGCTCAGATATTTCCTACGAGTTTGTAGCTGGATAATTTATTTCCTTCATTATCCTACCGGTAAGACCGGATTTTGCTTGAGGAAAAAAAAAATATGGCGGCATGTAAATCCTGCGTAATAAGATTTTTATTTCCTTTTGACCTAGCGTTCAATTACACTCCCATATAAATAGATGCATTGGAGTGCATTGCATTGCAGCACTGTAAAGTTTGTACAGTGCTTCATAATCCGGGTAGATATCGATACAAGCTTAGGGATTAAGGACACAAAGAGAAAGGAGAAAAGAAGATGGTAAAATTGTAAGGATTACAAAAATTCTCCGAAAATTTCGATCCTTTATTTTCGCAACTAGCTCATTTGAATTTGGCACGACATTTATTCGTCACGATCAATATTTGCTATATTGATTTCTACGGAATCGGTGCTAATGATAGGAATATGGAGGATGAAGGAAAGCAAGTGACGTCTGTCACTGACGGCTGTCTGCCATATAGATCATTGAACTATAACCAAGTCGAATTTGAATAAACGTCATTTGACTTAATTAATTCATATACGAGAAGTTTGCATAAATAACATCAAGTTGGAAATTGGCCAAATCAAAAATTGATCGTATGGAAATTTAGCACATAAAAATTGGCTAATTTGAAATTTATCATGTAGCAAAACAAAAAAATTATTTCTATTTGACGTATGGACATTCCTTTACGTCTCGTCCATTAGGTCATTCAGTATGAAATGTTCGATTACCTCAAGTACTTTCAGTTTGAAATCGGACATTTCATACTTAATGATGTAATACAAAGATAATCCACTTATACCTTCGATAAAATTCCGCGCAATTTCAACTTTTTGCAAAACCGGTCGCACTTCCGTTTGTCACATAATAAAGACACCGTAGCGAAATCGCAGTGTCGTGGGATACACGGAAATGCGTTTAAACATCCTTGTCTAATGGCGTCTCGTAATCATAGTGTCAGCCATCGGCTGACGTACTGTCATGATACGAATGACAGCTAGGAAATTCACAATGACAGATAGACAGCATGAGATTTTCTATGGGGTAAAAAAAATATATAAAAAATTAATTGTACCGCTATATATAGATATAGTACTGAAGCAATAACAGTATTAGAAATCGTTTATGGCTTTTAAGCGATTCCCATTATCTCTTAGTATGGTGTGACGGGTATCGAAGAGGAGCGTCGAGGAAAAAGAAAAAGAGAAATAAAAAAAAAGATTCTAAAATGGCAAAGAAAAGGAAGGCAACTTCGAGACTCGATATCGGAAAACATCGAATCGATTTCCGAGATCGATTCAATCGAATGGCACCACTTTCGCTGATACGAGGAAATTCCTCTCGGTTCCATTCCATCTATGGTGACTGACTGCCATGACAGGCCGTGTGGTCTATGGGGAAAAAAGACGTTACAGTGGCGGATTATACAATCTTAGAAAAAGGCAAAGAGTGTCAGAAGAAATTTTAATCGAAAGATTTATAGTAATTGTGTCGAGTATTTTTTGTTTGTTTAATATTTACATCAAGCGGATATCGATAAATTCGGTATGATTATTAATAAATCGTTATTGAAGGGATTTTATTGACTGTTCATCGGAGTCTTAGGCAAGTAGAATATAATGTTATAGATCAAACATTCTTTGGGTCTGTATCGTTAAATTACACTTATAGATCGATATACCGTACCAATAACCAAAATCGGTCATCGATTTCGCGTCAGATCGCCCCGAAGCGATTTGTTTCTGTTCGTCGGATCGATACTTAGGACTGGCAGGTTTCTTATTACAAGTGTCAAGGTTGCAAAATTGTTGTGCAAATTATCAATCGTCAATGGGGAAAGGGGTGAAGGGAGGGTGAGGGTATGCGATTTAAAATGACTTTCAGCCACCTTATAGATTTAACGATTTTTGCAGAAATTCGATATCTTGTTTTTTATCAGGTTTTTTATCTTGATCTGAATTTTTGTCGGTAGTCTGCGTGTTATACTTTAATCTGCTTCAGGATATTTTTCTCTTTTTACTTTTTTTTTAATACATCCAGTCCTTTTTACCAATTGACCGAGGACTATCGATAAATCGGTATAAAACGATTTTCAATAACACCATTTTAATTGTAAAAAATTGTAGGAATAAGAAAAATTTTTTTTACACATTCTTTTAATAATTCGAGAATTGTCTTTTCTTCTCGATCACCCTGTATATCAGAATACTCCTTCCATCCGTACTATCGATCGAGGATAGAAAGTTCACTGTGCAAACGGCTTAACAAATTTTTTTCAAAAGTCAGAGTTTAGCGCTCGTGACACGTGCGCCATTGCCTATACTACACAACAATGCTAACAAGTAGAAAATCTCTGTTCACCATATTCCCAGATCTTCTTAAAGATCCCATAAGCTATCTTGAATTTCCAAAATTCGTATCCCCACCACAGTCCCAGATTCTCAAATCCCATAAAAAAGAATCTAATAAATTCCCAGCAAAAACAATTAGTATTACACGTACCACAATGGAACAAGCATTTCTTCTTTAACATCAGCATCCTTTATCTGGACCGCGAAGATGTTTGTCGGATTAAAAAAAAAAAAGAGAACAAGGACAAGAAACATAAACAAAGGTATACAAATTCACTATGTAAATAAATAAACAATCGCCATCGTCTCCCATCCGTAATAAAATGACGTATACGGAGCCTCAACCTCCCTCGCTCCCCCCTTACGCCCCTTATAGAAACTTCCAAAAAATAAATGTCGGCCAGCTTCAGAATGCCGTGTAAAGGAAAAGCAGATAAGCATATAAGGCGTTCGGGTGAACATGATTGACAGGCAGGGCTGCCTTGTTTGGCATTCGAATTCGACTCTGACCAAACGTACAGTGCTGTGCCAAAGTGCGTACCGATAGTGTTCACACGAAAAGGTCTCCCATAGCACGTACCAAGATGGCAAATAACGCCTGACGATAGTCTTAGCGCCACGGCGGCACGACGGTCGCTCGTTTGAAAACGTGACAAAAAAAAAAAAAGAGAAAGAAACCCAACAAAATTTCAACCAGAAGAGACGCGTGTCATCGGACACTTGAGCGCGATGAACTTTCGAGAGATATGGTGAAGAGGGAACGGAATTAGGGGGGGCAGGAAAGGTGCAAAAATGGATTTTCAAAATTATTAATTTTTTATTAAATAATTTTTCTTATATGGAATTTTATTCGTTTCTTCAAGGTCGTCCTCTTATCGTATAACTGTTTGATAATTAATTTTGATTACGTAATAGAAATCTATCTGCAAACTTGTCTCTATGATCGTCGAGTTCGTAGATTGAATTTACGGCTGTTCACTTGTATTCTCTAGCGTATCCTGTGTAATGTATTGGATTATTGCGTAATATTCAGAGAAGTGTATTTATATGCTTGGTAAATTATCATTACTCTCGCATGATTCATATATCAACCTAATTACTTTAGATACATATATATATAAACATAGTGCATTCTAATTCTATCATTGCACTATGATTTCTGTACTATACATGTAATATGCTAAATACATATATATGTATATTAGACAAATTAATATTATCTCTTACTCTATACTATTATTTTTGACAGTCTTCCACTTCAATTTCCAAAGAGCACGAATAAGAAATATATATATATATATATTACACACATATACTCGCTCCAATTTCTCGTGACCTTTTCAAGAGCCGTTTCTCTGTACATACGACAAGCCGCAACTGCAACGACACGACCGATCGTTCGGTTCGTGTGGGCGATTAGATTTTTCACGGCTGGAAAAGTGAAAACGGCCAAGCAGCATTTCTCCGTGTCGGCGTCTAAGAAACATTCAAAGTGCACGACAGTGTTTGGATTATAGAATAGGATTCTAACTAGTTATACCAGATGGTTAGATACAAAGGCCAGTCACGATAACTCTTGTTTAATGCATATATAATATTAAGCATATATGTATATATATATATATATGTATATACATTTATATAGGGAGTCTCAGTTGAATTTTCTACGTGGACAATGATAGGATTGATAGATCATAGAGAGGCCGATCAATGGATCACTGTTCGAATATATGTCGAACCTATGTTGTTAGGCTTTACCGTTACAGGATCGTCGTTCACCAAGTGCGTAGATCAATCACGGATCCATCTTTGGGATTCATCTTTGGGATCGATCTATTCAATATTGACTTTTACTCATGATACTCGAAATAGTCAGGCATCCTTGGTAATCATTAGGATTAGCCGGTACTATACGTTATATAGATATATCGATAAATATTAAAAGATTAGGGTATGGCATTAGGAATATGGACTTGGGATATTAACCAACTATATGTCACTATATATATATATAAAGTATGGTCGGCAATCGCGCTACGCGACTATTGGCCAATACGAGTTTTGTATTGACAAGAGGCTTTACCAATAGTCAATAATGATAAGATCGATACTTTCTTTCGAGTCGAACAAAAGTACTTTCTGTATATTGACATTAGAAAAGTTAGCAAACACAGTGTATATATATATATATATATACATATATATAGATAATAGTAATGATAATAAAAATAATTGACTTATCACGTAATAATATTAATATAGTAATATATTGACAATAGGAATTGTCGTTTTGTAATTTTCGATGGGTTAGATTGAAATATATTATTCGTCAGTATGGAACGCGCATGCGCATTAGCATTTTAAAGACAGCTGCTTCTTTTGCCGCGCTCGTAAACAAGAAGAGACAGCGAATTGCGCATGCTTCTCGATGCACAGGTGGCCGCAGCCTTGGCCGTGGATTCTAAATACGATTACTCGTCCGCAGGAATTACAAAACCAGGAAATCATTGGCATTACTGTCACCAATACTGTTTATCGTTCGTGTCAGTATTCACTGCTACCAACTGTATCCATGGCAACTGGATTAGTACGTGACGTGATTCGGAATCTCGGTAACGTGCGATTTACATTGAAGCTACCGGGACGACGGTGCAGAATTCTTTGTACGAATTTGCAAACCTGCATATCGGCTTGACGATTGGGTGAATGGAAACCAAAAAAAGGTCAATTTACAAAGAAATGCCCGAAAGTTTATCAGGTGCTTTCTATATGTTAAAATTAATTTTTTTTCTTTTTGCAAAATATCAAAAGGTCACTGGGTCACTTGTACAATTGGAAACTCGTGCATTGAATTTTGCTATTTTTTTTTCCACGGACTTCCTTTGGGTTTGCTTTTCACATTCTTGCTGACCCATTGACCTTTTTTAAGACAAAGTCTTTCTTTATGGAGCATCCACAAAATTGTCATGAGTTTGCTTTTTTGTATCTTGCAAGGCTCCTGTTATGGCGATATTCAATTAGTCCTTGTTTCATACTCAAATATGGATGAGAATCAGAGAAAAGGGTGTGGCCCGTGAAGTAGCTAGTAGATACAGACAGTCTCATCCAGACGTGCTTTTCAATATATGCACATTAATTACATTGACACCATTATATCTTAGAATAAAATTTATACCAATGTCAAGGATATTCCGAGACTCTAAGACGAGTCTTTTTGAAATACTTTTTGTTAAAAAAAAAGAATAAAAAAAGAGAAAATAATACATTTTTTTTTGTTAGCGGCAAAAGATTCCTCCCACTGTCATTAAGATAATTACAGCGTATCCAATATGGCGGAACCGGTCATACGTATGTCTTGTAGGATTCAAAGGATCTTCTCTTGTGATATATACTTATATATCTGTATATATAT
>JARPRG010000643.1:0-20448 GCA_031001745.1 Hartigia nigra | reverse complement strand
CGACGCCGTGAAGCGACGCCGTGAAGCGACGCCATGAAGCGACGCTCTTAGCGACGTTGTTTTAGCACTGCTGCTCAATACTTTCACGATCGACTCGAGGGATAAAAAATGTCATGTTGGTCAATGCACATTGATGATACCGATTTTTTTGTTTTCTTTGATTTTCGTCCTCGATGACGTTATTGATGATGATAATAAAATAAAATATGGCCGACATTCCAGGCTAACCATCAGACTCGATTGGTCGATTTTCGCTGATTTATGATCTGGATACAAAATCTAAATTCAAGAACGATGGAAATAACGTGGTCGTATGGGGAGAATTTCTATTGGACATTTTTACGTGAAAGCGTATTTATGGCGCTCACTATCTTTACTGGTTTTAGGTATGTGAATGCTCGTATACGCTTGTGCTGATCTGGTTCCTAGATCTTTGATTTAATGAGGATTCCACGCGCGTTTCCGATACATTTTTAAAAAGTTTACTTTCGACATGATCTAGACTGCTTTCGGTTAAATGACCTTATTGGTATGGAAGTTTTTTTTTTTGTAAGTTCGTTAACCAAGAATCTGGGTTTCTGGTTGAAAGAGAACGACTTACTTTTTTTTTGAAAATATTTTTAACAAATTTATATCGTTTTGCAATATTAATATTATGTGAAAAAAATTCTTAGAATTTATTATTAATAAAAATCTCATCTTAAATGATAAACCTTCGTCCCGATACTGGCGACATCTTTGTTAGTAAAAAATTTCTTATGGACTACACTTGTATATAGTACTTCAGATGCCTTTACCTTAAAATCTTGACCTGGATATCTTTACCTGAAAAGCTTTATTTATTTTCTTCACTCTCTTCCGAGCATTCCTAAGAGAAAGAGAGAAAAATACGAAAAATAACATGGTAACTGGTCAGGCGGTCCTCTTTATTCTTTTGGTGTCCCATAGGTTGGGTAATACAAGAAAATTTCACTTTCAATCAGTTTAAATTCGCAAAGGGTACTTTAAGCTTCGTACGCAGCCTCGAACTTAAGATAAAACGATAGATTGAGATTTTGCAAAATTTATGCGAGTTCCGTTTCTCTGTTCGATTTGAAAATAAAAAAATCAATTAGCATGAACCACTGAGATCGAATCTTCGACTCAGCGCCGTCAAAGGATACGAAAATGTTATGGTATATATGTACCTTTAAGTGACACGGAACAGTTTACCGTTCGTTTCACAATCGATCGCGATGAACTTTTCTGCGAGGTGTCGCACCGCGGGATCAATCGATCGATCATATTGAGGCGCGCGCACGAAATCTTAATTATAATTTCATATCGCTCCTCCTCTGCTCTCACAATCGGCCCAAAACACGAACCGGCTCCTCGGCAATATTTTTCTCACGAGTTTCACTCCGGGCTTTTAAAGGTAAGGTTGTACCTTTTTTTTTTTGAAGTCGTACGAAAAATTTTGTTCATCCCTTTAAATGAATTTTTGTATTAAAAATATTTTAAAAAATAAGCTATATTTTGCGGTAAAGTATGGACAAGTTTTTGTTGTTATACTTTACAAGAAACTATTTACGATTTACCATTACAATTAATACGAATAGTTTCACTGCTAATTACAGAAATTGAGGGCTTGAGGGGATAATAAAAATTTGTAAATCTTAACGTGGTAATAAAACTGACCTTAACCAGTAGCAAAGGATAATAATTCGCAATTACCAGCTTAGCGTATCCTGGTTATGGAATTGTTAAGGCTATTTTCATATTTAACTTATAGTGCGTTCTCGGCGTGTTGTATAAAGAAAAATTATGTGAAATAGCCGGCGGACAATTTCCTATGGAAAATCGAGTATTAGGATGCCTGGTAGAGCCCGAAGCATCGCGTTATGAAAAAATACGATTGTAAACGTTTCTGAAAGTGAAATCCGCGTAATCGTTGAAATTGCGGTTTTACGAACCTCCGTAGTTAAGTGTATTCGCCTAAGAAACGCAGCAGTAATACTGGGAACGTTTAGTGGGGCCATTATTTATCTCTCTTACCTTGCCAGAGATACCAGCCTGGTATATCCGGTGCAATTCCAGAGTTGGAAATTACAACCGAGTACTGGACACGCCCGTTTGAAATGTCTAATAACGATTAAAAATTTGTTTGTTAATTCCCTCTAAAGATTAAATTTTTTTGTATGTTGGCAACAGGGAGCAATACCTCTTCAATGTCTTTGAGGTGATAGTGTCGACCCTGGAATCGAAATTGCAGCGCATTGAAAATTTGGACAAAGCAGTGGAACATCTTATGAGACGCGTGGAGGCGTTGGATTCGCGCGTTAACGATAATATCGACAAAACCGACGCCGTAATAACGAAATTGAGAACGCTCGATCTGAAGTTGTTCCATGTGCAGCCAACGTTACCGCCGGAAGCTGCGCTGGAGTCGAGAACCGCCGAGAGTCGCAGCAGTAACGAGGATGGTAAAGATAATTTTAAAAGAATAATAAAAACATTTTTTAATAATTCAATATTTTTATCTCATTTAAAACGACAATACATTTTTATTCAGTTCCAATAATCCGATTGATTCATCACGATGATCCCTCACCCGAATCTCTTGGAGAGAAGCTGATATCGCTGGACCAAAAAGTCTCGGACATCGATAACAAGTTGGTCGTTCTAAAGAATCAATTGGACAACAACTTTTTACCGAGCGATGACATCAATGCCGAAGCTAGTGAAAAAAAGCCAATCAGTATGAACGTCATTGAAATCACCAAAGCTCTGAACAACGAAGTCATGAATCACGTGTCAGTAGAAATTGAGAATCTACGTCAGGCAACTGGAAACATGGATCGGAAATTGCAATTCCATATGAATCTTGTTTCGGATAATTTGGGTGCTGTTTATGCCATGATAAGGGACGTTCACGATGCCGTTGTCGATAAGGAAGCGTCCGTCAACGTCACTACTACTCAAGCGCCACCTAGACAGAGTAAAATTGATCGTCTTGTTGAACAGATGCATCCCATGTTAACTGTATCGGAGAAAATGGATGAAGTCTGGGACGTGGTGGTGAGTCTATATTATTTTGTGAATGATTTAAAAGGTTGTCATTGATAAATGATCTATAACTTTATCTGCTCAATGATATTTTCACTGACTATACATTTTGCTGATCGTGAGACACGTTACGGTGATTTGGCCTTGAAATAAATTTGAAACTAAACGCAATGAATTCCGTCATATTTATGGGTGTCAATGTTATATACTATTATGAAAACTAAAGGCATATTCTCACTAGAGCGACCAGAAAGACTGTAGTAAAAGATATAGCATAAATGTTGTGATATGACATTTTTTTTTTAATATAGAAACAATTTTTGACAATCGTTGAATAACGTTCATTAATTTTTTATTTTACAAAGGTCGGCACCAAGAGCTCCGTCGACGATCTTTTACCAAAATCTGATGAGCTACTGACGCAAACTCAACGTCAGGAACGAGCGATAAGCGAAATTCATGCGGATTTGAGAACAAAGACGAACAAGATTATTGAAAATCTAGAAGGGGTCGAAAGTAGGTTGAAAAAACAAGAAGACGATGTCGCCACTCTCGCTCAACGTCCGGTACCCGCTGAACTTCTTCTAGACCCGACAATCGACCGACTGGTAGAATACGACCCAAATAGGTAAATTTTTAAAAAATAATTGAAAGAAAAATTAAATTAAACAATTTGATGATTTTTGTCAAAACAAAAAAATATATATATTTTTCTATACAGATACGTTGCAGTCACCGACGACTTTGTGACCGACACGCCAATTCCCACTGTCATCACAACGACCATTCCACCCGTCACAACTGCACAATCAACCTCAACAATACCGCCGCCTTCAAATAATCTACCAGTGACGTCACCAATGACACCAACGTCATCCAGTCAGCGATCAACCACAAGAAATCGCGGTGTCATCTTCCCAAGTGTCAAGAATAAGCCAAGCCCTGCCAATTCGACCTTCACTACTGATCTATTAGCCAACTTCAAAGATATCAAGGTAGGAATCATCAATTTTCTAAGACTGGTCACAATCATTGATTGGAAACAAATTGACAGTGATTTTTATCGATGAAAAAGTAATCTGCCGAGAGTCAATATACTTTTTACACTAGAGACAGTCCTATACCTATGGGAGCGTGATACGAATCTATTGAAAAACCATAAATCAGTTTTCCCATTTGAACTTTCTCATCCTATTCTTACTACAGTACGGTCCGAACTTCAGACTCTGAAGTTGGTCATAAATTGAAGCTAGTTGAAAAAAAAGAAACTGTTAATTCAGACTATCGCAAAGCCACGTGCTTCTAGTTGAATCATTAATTTTTAATCGAATCAGTGGAAACGAGCGTGCACGATCCAGACACTGCTTAATAAAAAGTCTTGAGGTTTCCTTCGAAAGGTCTTGAAAGTACTTTATTGGATTGACGTATTCATTTTGTCTGTGGTTATCGAGAGTACTTTTCTTATCCGAAACAATATTACGTGCTCAAATCGACTGTAATCGACTTTGTCCATAAAAGTCATATCTTTCTATACAACAGACAGTCTTTAGTTCTATATGAAAAACCTACTGTCGTTATTCAACGTAGAAATATTTCCAAAAAAACATTTATACCATTTAATCATCAGCCGTTAGATCATTTTGTTATCAAGGGTTGATACGAAAATAAAAAAAAATTTTTTAATCAATTTCATCAACATCCACATTTTTATATTACATACAGTACAGTTATTCTTATATCGTATACGCGTTTAGTACAGTGTGTCGGTATTAAAAAAGAATTTTCAAAATTGTTTTTTTTTTTTTCATTTTTCTTCCACATACGTAACAAGAGAAACAATGAATTCATCGATCGAAATCCAATGAAAAGAAACATGAAAGATTCCGCTTCCAATCAGCGTCGCCTCCCACGTATGCATACACGGTACAAGCAGGCGCACTTGTATTGTGCATATATTAATTTGCCCGAACAATTACCGCGCATCATAACTTATACAGAAGACAAGTCGCCATCTTGAACGTCCGGTCACTAATCATTATCTCGCTTCTTCATAATAATAATCGTTTGTTTCATCTGCCGCCGAAATCTTTGCTCTCGGAGAGAATCTCAAAAAAAAAGAGAATCAAGAAAGAAAGAAAGAAAGAAAAAAAAATAATACACAAGACCCAAGTCGTCCGGTGCGTATAAATCATTCGGAGTGAAATCACATTTGATATTAATATCGTACGCCGGGTGGTCCCTGTGGCTGGGTGCGTTAATCCTTTTCATTACAATTAAAAGTGTCATTAATAACAAGTTGAGAATGATGAGAATCGAATTAATCTAAATGTTCGGCCTATACGTTGTTTCATCCCTGTATAAGACTTGAAGAAATTATTATAAAAAAAAGAAAATTATTATCATTACTGCACTTAGTTTCCATACTAATTTTTATATCCGTATTAGACACTCGTTAAGAGTTGCATTATGGGTAATTAGAAATTTATTATGTTATTATTACGTCATAAAGCATACCAATGTAATCGTAAAGGGGTTGGCGAGTGATTATGCAAGAGGGGAACAAAAAAGAATTTACTACGCAATCGTTTATATCGTCATGGTATAGAGATTAGTATGCGCGTAAAAGGAAATGGTACAGAAATTTATAACGGGAAGTCGATGGTCCTTTTTGCTTTTTGAATTTTACCTCGGCTATACGGAGAGCACGAGTTTCTTGTTTATATCTGTATATATATAGAAAAATAAAAGTATCCTCGAGTTTCTTTGAGACTCTTGCAAATTCTTTTGTCTAATTATCGACTTGCTCACGACGTAATTTTACCATGGGATTGCATTTCACTCGGTATACCAGTCACTTTGCGTCGGCCGTCCTGGAACGTCTTATGGCCAATTAATTCGCGTACGCGAATTTCGATCGCTCCTTTGAAAATGATGACTTTCCAATAACGAGATTGAGAGTAGCGTGGAATTATTTAGCGATGATCGATTTTATTTGCCTTTTTTCTTTGCCTTTCTTTCTCTTTCGAACGTTCTGGAGGGTATTAATTTTTTTTTTTAATTTTTTAAAATTCTTTCGCAGCTTCACTCGGCGAAATAAAAATTTTACTGAATTTCAAGGAGAAAGTGACGTTTGCAATTCTCTAAGGGTTAGCCGTGTAGTTATTGTTGCAATGGTCGTTATCCTTAAGTCCAGTTCTCTGTGTATTTCTTTGTGAAGCGATTGTCGCCGAGAATTTATTTGTCAAGGATTCCTTCGATCGCTCCGAGCGATTTAATCGTCGTGGCGATTTCAAACGTACGCAAGAAACGCCGACTAAGCTATAGCCGGGTTTGCGATACAGCGCGACAGACTGACTTCGACAGTCGCTTTAATGAGAACGAGCTATTTCTTTCTTAGTGCAGCTATACCTATATACTCATACCGATCTCAAGCCAACTTCACAACGTATCGCGCAAACGATATATATATATATATTCTTTTCTTTCGTTACTTTTAAATTCTCCTGGTTACACTTCACTCAGTTCCACCGAGGTATATCTTGATTACGCATAGCAACACCAAAGAGCAGTTTCCTTATGAAAATAATTAAAGATAAATAAATAAGAAATAAGATTTTCAAAATGTGTACCAACATTTTTTGGATTTTTTTTGGGTCCGATTTATCCTTATTTTTAATCGTTCATATCCGCTCAAATATAGTGCCGGTTAAACGCGTTACCGCAACAACTGGGTCAGCTGGGTTAAATTCGATCTGGGCCCGATGAACTTTTGCGCTTGCGCACAACAAGAAACACCGGGGCCTTATGATCGTGGGACTCATTAATAACGCGAATCGCGCCGAGGGCGTCCGCGCGCAACCCAACTGGCCACGTCGTAATAAATTATGGAGCCAGTTATAAAACGAAAGTATTCTAATGTATTAATTTTATTAGGATCTAAAGATAAATACATATACACGCTCGACGATAATTTGGATTTTCAATGCTCAGTGAGCCAGTAGATTATACCGAAAGATAGTCAGACAGAAAATGGATATAAAATATGAAAATTTGTAATAAAACTTTTTTTTCTTTTTTATACCAAACACCTAACACCTATGGACGTTCTGCGATCATAAAAATTTTCAACTATCAGTAAACTAGTGGATTATACCAAAATATAATCGGACAGAAAATACTGTTTTTTCTCCTATACCAAATTATTTAATATTTATACAGGTTTGACAGTCATTTAAATTTTCAGTGTTCGATGAATCAGTAGATTATACCATATCATGGCCAGGAAAAATGTAAAATGCGGAAATCTGAAATTATTAGTTTTTTTTTTTTTTTTTTCTTCTATCGTTTATCATACCAACTGTTACTGTCCTCCAGAGAATTCCCTATAAAGTCTTGCTCCAATTATACCTGTATTATTGCATACTACGTATCGATATCTTAGAAACTAATCGATGAAATATTCCTGGTGAGACGTCTAGCAATTTTATTATTAGCTCCGACACGATATAACTAAATGACCGTGACGTATACTTATGCACGTATATTTACGTATACAACGAATAAATAAATTAGGGCATTCCTCCCACACCTTAATCATACATTACTTATACAAACGCAAATTACAGCCTGCACAGATGAGTAAATGTTCTAGTCGAGATGCATTAATCAATTTTACATATTGCGATATCTAAGCGCTGCGCGCGCCTCGTAGCGGCACTTTTCGCAATCATAAAGTGCACCATATATATATATATCATAATGTTTGATGTCCTCAATGATGGGATGCACTGAAAATTTTCCTAGATGAGAACATACATGAGATCTGATTACGTCTGATTATGAAAGTGGAATATCTACTAACTCATATTGGTGCCATCTAGATAATTATATTAGTACAGATAATAAAATAATAACAGTGATTGATATTGCGAAATTATCATGACGTTCCTTAAAAAAAAGTTTTAATTTTTTTTAGCAAGAATCACAACCTTTAGTCGTTCCGGATGCTGGTGATTAATTAGCTGATAATTTATTATATCCGGTAACCCTGATCTCAAAGACCGTCTTTGCGAGACATTGTTAAAAGATGAACTCCGTTAGATAAGCTCTTGAGACTCTTGACTGGTTTCCGGTTAGCAGTTTCCGTTTCTGCATGAAGACAGTGCCGCAGGATATATGCGAAAGAGAGAGAAGGAAGACGTACATTGTGAAAGAAGATGGTTATCCGACGGGAATAAAGGTGCCTACACAATAACAGTATACGAATCTTCCGAACAGTCTAAATTCCCGTTATACATAAATTTTCCAAATTTACTGCAAATCCATTCTATTCGTTTTCTTTTTCCTAGTATCAAAATCTTAAGAGTAAAACCGGTAACTAACCAGACACTGGTAAAACGGTTGGTCAGGTTTAAATAGGCTGCTTATTTTACTATTGATTTCTGATCGAATACCTTAATCATTATTGAACTGGAATATATCATGGTAAACTTTACTATACGGAACAGGCATATTAAAATTATAGCAATCGACGTAAACCGGACGATGGAAAAATAATTTTTCTACGTGATTACAATCTATCCTATATATATATATATTCACTGTACGGCTATGTTAATGACGAAAGAATTCGAATTAGTTACTAACCGATTGACTGGATTCGTGGTAACGAACCTGTAGAAATTTCGCCCGCGGGTTACTCGTAAATAGAATTTATTCGATTCGTGATTTTAAATCACTTTCCGGCTGCCATAGCACGTAGCCTTCTGGTATACACGTCGTAATATTCACATATGTTTTTCACACACGTAATTCTCGAATAACGGGAAAAACATCGATATGCATTACTTTACTTTATTTATAATCCAACTTTGTGTATACGCGCGTACGTGACTTTAATTATTTTTGAACACCCTGTATATACGAATCTTGAAAATTAATCTTTCAAATTTTATCTGAAACATCTGCTTATCATTCGTAAAAGTAGTATGTATATGATCGAATTGCGCCTTTTTTTTTTTTATTTACATATTTTAGTGTTCGTATCTTGCTACATATATGGCGAAAATATTTTTTTAATTATATATAACGACAAAATTAATTTTGAAAATATCATTTGGATTATGTACTTCAAGTTTTATATGTTCTATTTTCAAATTTTTTATCAGTCCAATGCGCAGGGTCCTTTGCGTACGTTCACGTTATGTATCTTAATGCTCGTATGGTGTTGTATATGTGTCTGTATGCATATATATATATATATATATAACGGTGATTTTGAGATCTACATCTTTTACGAATTAATTTTCTCCTCACTGTCAGCGCTGTGGTTCCTTGGCTTAATTACGAGCCGACCACTTTATATGGTAATCATTACAATTACCGTCCATAAAAGTGAAAGATTACGCTCCCGTTTATATTTAATATCCGACAATTTCACTTTTATTTTATACGCCGATAAGACTCAATCACACTATCAATGCCTCCTATGCATAATCCGATATAAACGGGATAAATAAATAGATAATATCAATAGATAGTTAATCTGGATAATCCGAATCTTATACAAATATAATAATGCCTGATGCATTTTAATCATGGATTACACTGATTTCAATGATGACTCTTAATACTTATCAATCATAAATAAATCATTTTAGCAGATCGATCAACGAGCATCTGTCGGATTACCACACAAAGTAGATCGAGTCAAGATCATTTTAATAAGGAGACTTAGAAATTATTTTTAAATAATTTTTCTTTTTTCTTTTTTTTTCCCCACTATTCAACACGCACTTAACCACGTGTTTAAGGATTTTGTAAACTTTTTTTTTACGTCATTTCAGGGCTACTCGTGCGTGGATCTTCTGAATGCTGGCATGCGTGACAGTGGCGTCTACTACCTGCAAATTCGTGGCACGACCTACTGGTTTCTGAAGGTTTACTGCGAGCAGGAAATTGCCGACGGAGGCTGGACGGTAAGTTTCCGGTTAAGCAATAATAACTTCCGGTTACGAATGACCTGTAACGAAGAGATCGAGATATCATTCTTACCGAATAGTATTGTTACTCCCATCCTTAACGATCGATGGATGCTTGAGATTCGAAATTTTTTTTTTTACGACCGCTATTGTTATTTGGCATCTACTAAAAAAAAAAAATTGTTTTACCCTCCACTACCTTTTTCTCCAAATTAATTTTAGGCTTGTTAGTAGGACTCGTGGAACAGTACGTAGGGAGTGAAACGAAATTCTCAAAATAACCGAAGCTCACCGACTACAGTCGAAGGTGCACGAACGTTTCATTTGCGCAACCCACTTCTTTATTCACTCTCCGCTGTAACTGGTCATAGTCACGAAAAGGAAGTCATGCGTTTTTAATCTCGTCATCTCATCCGTGTCATCAAGGTTTTCTTCTTGAGTGTCAAGCCTAATGATTTATTTCCTGATTTTTTATCTCTCTCTCCTAACTTTCACTATCATTGTCATCCTACAAAAAAAAAAATTTCGTTTCCTGACATAGTATTTTCGACTTATCCCTTTCAACTCTATTTTTTTTTTAAATTCTCCTATTTATTCAAACCAAAATTTTTATCTCACATAACCTCTACTGATTACACCTAGTCTAGTTGTATTATAGTGACATTTTTATAATGGCATATATATATATAGTGACTATCACAGGTCATTAAGCATAAATGATTATCGCATCGAATTCGCAATCATTCCGGCTATTGTCACTTCTAGTTATTGAGAAACGCACAGAGAGCAATAGTATACGAATAATTTTTAGCTTCGACCATTGGCTGCAATGACTGGCCCTTATATAATTCTTTTGCTTCGTTCAGGATTCTGAGCAGAATGAACTACATTTTTTTTCTTTTTATTCTTCTTATTCTTTTTATTCGCTCACGTAGAAACAAGACAAATAGCTCCGCGCAATACGTATTTCTGTATCGTCCATCTATTCACTTGTTACCAACCACCGGTTACTGACCGATCATTTGAATCTAACACTTTTCTCAATGACCTTAGTTACCGCGATTATTCGAAAAATTTAATCACAATTAAAATCAAAGACACTGATAACATATGCGTTTTATCATTTTTAAGATTACATCGAACACCTTATATAATCATTACCTATTAACTTTCGCAAAATCAACGTAATTAAATCGAAAACAAAAAGAATTATTCGTAACAAATACAAAGTGCGTTCATTTTTTTCACTTTTTTTCCCCCAAAGAAATCATATTGCCCCCGTAATCGTCAAACGAGCCGTAAACATTAAAAACAATATACCACTCTACTTTCACCGTCCTTTTTTTAACCTCAACAATTTAAACAGTCTGGTAAGACACGCGCCTATTAAATCCTATATATATATTTATGGCAACTTTTAGCAAAAACCTGCAAACTTAATTATATGCTTCTGTAAGCAAACTAAATGTGAAAAAAAAAATCTAGTGCCATTTATCCGTAAACCTAACTCGACAATAATTATCGCAATTTCCCCCATTCATTCGTTATACGTCATTCGTTGTTCTTGCTGTTTGTCGTACTGTCGATTACGGAACGATTTCGTAAATCGACCGTCTGACCTCATCGAGCGGAAGTGTCAGTCTTTTATTTAATATTAATCGTGGGTCAGTTAACTTAGTCTGGATTAAGATCAAATCTGGCACAATTTCGCGCCTTTAATCCTCTATACACTGAGACTAGCCCCTTAAGTAAGTGTACTACTCCTGTGAGTGTGCACTGGTTACAGTCCATTATTTATCTCTCGTTTTGTCGCCCGAGGCCAAGGTCTCACTTTCGTAGCCGCCCTAATTGTTGCATTTCGATGAGCGATTATTTTTCGATATGCCGTCTGTATTATGTACAGTGTAATCCGAGCTCTCTGTATTGCGTAACGTTACGTCCGCACTGTGACCAATGTCCGTTCTTATAATATATATATATGCGGCAGCTCTTTGCAAAAACTTGTAAATTTAATGATATGCTTCAGCGAGCTTATATATATGACATTATAATATATAATAATTGTTCTACATTATTTGATTACATCATGACAGTTTTTTTAAATATATTTTCTCAGGTATTTTTATCTATCTTTATTGATAAGATTTAACTTTATTATTATTAATAATTGTAGAGACCAACGATTAAGTGATTGATTGAACTTTTGTATTTTTTTCATTGTAACACTTTCCATCACGTCGGCGAGGATTAATGGACCAAGAAAATTCCGACAGCGTGTTTTTGAGTGACGCTTCGGGTGGAAGAAGGAGAAAATTGTTAGAAAGAAAGGTTTACGGTAATCCTGGATTATTATAGTCCATTGAGAAAAAACTTATTGATGTGAAATGATGTTTTACGATTATAGTTCATTAGTGGGACTTAAGTGTTTTCTCGAGAGGGACCGAAAATTGTTTCTTTTTTTTTTTTTCAAGATACTTGCTCCGGTTATCCTGTTGCGCCAATGAGAAATTAATGATTGACAAAAAGATTTAACCTGTTGATAAAATATTGTTGATTCTTGCGCTTAAACCCGGACGTGAAACTTTCACTGCAACTTTTGCAACGAACTTATCAGTCGTCATTTTGTTGTCGGAAATTTAGTAATTTTAGTAATTTTAGTTCGACAAGTAGGTGTGGATAGTGGTTTTTGAAATTTGATCTTTTGGAAAAAAAAAAAGAAATAAATAAATAGGTCACTCTATAAAGGCTTCTGAGAATATCAGTAGATATTGCCCGAATATGTACAGACAGGAGCAAATAATATAATACACCGTTATGTCATGGGTTCCCCCTGGGGCTGTCGAGTAAGAAAAGAGGTTATGCACTTAAACACGTCACACCGAAATCTCGATATACGGAACAGGGATAGAAGAGAAAAAAAAGAAGAAAAAAGAGTAAAACAAAAAAAATTATACTTTAGATATGCCTAAGTTTTTGATACTGCAATTATCCTCATTCCTTTAATTGACCACTGGTCGATTTTTCTGGAACGCGCGTGCAAATCGCTCGCGATTATTTTGCAATTGAAACCGCGTCGAATTCCACCAGGGAATACATGTGCACCAGGGATTGCAATGTCCCGTACGAGACATCGAAAAGACTTCGAAAGAAATTAATCTCCCAAAAACGTTATTTTCCACAAAAGCTTAAAAAAGCAGTTCAACAGTCAATATTAAAATTGTAAAATGTCCTTAAGGCCGCGATACGACTTGGTATATGATATGAAAAAAATGGCAAAATTTCACTTTTAATAATAATAATTTTACCCGAAAGTCTAAGTAATATTTATTATTTGCGGAAATTCTGTTAGTTTCGGCTTTCTTTTTTTTTCTTTTTTTTTTTTTTTTATTAACGTATGCGAGACTTTCTTGAATTTCTTACAGAAAGTTTGTATACGTTGAATTCAGACGGATCCATTCGCCTAATGCGTCGCACGTGACAGGTGTATCAAATCGCGGCGACTCGCGTTATCTGACGTACGTATCGACTTAGCAGTTGTCATTATAGCGACATTGCGATATATCCTTATTACTGTCGGTAACGTAAGGTTACGTATTTCACAAAGTATTGGTATCCTACGCACTTGGGTAACAATTACAAGAACCCATATATACAGTGATACAAAACTAACCTACAAATAGGTACCAACTGTGCAACTACAAGAATTCTGGGACCTACTGATACACCTTGATCAACCTTGGGGCCTTTTTTCGTGGGACTGTCGCGTGGATATCGCGATCGTACGTACTGAGGTCGCCAATGACTTGACAGACTTTTAAAACGATGACTTGTAAAACGCCCAAAAAACGTCCCACTTGTCCTCACCATTTTCTGCTATGCCATTGGTACACCTGTTTAAATGTTTCGCACGTGACACTCCAGGCTACCGATGATGATTAATCAATTATTTAATTGGACAGTTTAATTATTGATAATAATACTTATAAGACGTAATAATATAATTCACGAATAAACATACAGAAAGTCAAACTTGTATTTTCTATCGTCTAACAAATTATACGTTTTCATCGAAGCGACTTAAGTGCACTTAGGATTGAATGCATTAGTCGATCGTAAATAAATCTTGAGTCTGACACAATGCAATTATTGACATGCGATTTCGAAGTGTATTAAATCGTCGTACCTGCTTCGTGCATAATTAAAATATCTTACGCAATAAGTTTTTATGAGATCTTAACGAAACAATAAAATAAATATATATATACTATATAATCGTTGTAATCTACGCTCACAGTGTGGTCCATTGAAAATAATCATAATAATAATCATCTCTCAGGAGTAACAGACGTATACGATCAGATCGATTTCTAGGTATTGTTATTAATTATCCATCGATCGAAAGTCACTCTATAACACTTTGGGTTCATGGTCAAGTATCAGTGAAAGGGTTTTGATATTTCCTGACGACAAATCGTATCGAGAGTATCGTATCCGCGTTGCGTCGACTGATCGATTATCGAAGCGTGTAATGAATCGAATGAAAAAAAATGGCTTGAGTATTAATTATAATGTTTTTTTTTTATTTCAGGTAATTCAAAGGAGAGACGATTTTGGTGAACCACGTGAGAATTTCAATAGGGACTGGGCCGATTACAAGAACGGCTTTGGCGATCCTGCTAGGGAATTTTGGCTTGGTAATGAAAATATTTACATGCTTACCAACAACGAGGATTACATGCTGAGAGTCGAATTGGAAGATTTCGAGGGTAACAAGAGGTAAAAAAGAAATTTGATAAAAGAAAGATAAGATAAAGATAATCCCTATTAATCGCTTTGGTGATTTTTTGTTTGTTTAAGAAATAATTTATTCGCAGCATCCGTAAGGATCTTGAGCAATGATTGATCTTTAAAGATTACAGTCATACCGATCTATGGATAACGACAACAATTATCATGGCCGATTAACTACCGCTTTCGATAGTGAATTCATTACGGCATTCTTCTCAGGCTCGAAAAGATCTCCCAACTTCTTTTATCGATCTTCGCGTGATGGATTTCTCGGTTTACTTTCCTATAACCTAGAATAGCAATCGATCTAAAGGATCGAGCGGGCAAAACACGTAATAACGGTTAACCGACTGTGTACCGGTATTCCCTATCGGTAATCTATACCGTACAGAAATCTTGACTAGGACTGTACTCCTGGTAGATTTTCATCAGTGTAAATACTTCGTGGAACGAGTATACAGTGAATCTCAATGAAGTTGAATATATCAGATATATTATATATAAATATAATATAAAAAGTCGAAAAATCTTTACATTATTAAATCGATAATTGAATCGTAAAATAAAAAAAAAATATTATTCCTCTTATATTCTTCTACAGTAGATACGGGAGGCAGTTAGTCAGACTTGTCTGCCTCACTATAAAGATTCTACTTAAAGATTGGCACGGAGTTTCTATGGTCGCTGCAGAGTTTAATATTGTTAGAAGATATTCGCGTAAAAGGAGCATCTTCCTTTCTATGCGATTTATTACGACATGACTATAGAGAAGACATGCGCGCGCACCAACTTCGAAACGTACTGGCTTATAACGATATATCGGAATCGGGCCGATTCCTTTGATTACGAAACTGGTACACAAGGTGTTTCGCTATAGCTGTTAGTTAATATGGCGAAAGGTCGTTGAAATTAGCAGCCACTCGCCGTTCGAAACCATCGGTAATTGTGAACTCGATTTTAGAAACGACAACAGGCTCATGACGGTTTCTCTATTGGCTACGAATAGCATTATCGCACGTGATTACACGTTTCTGATGATTGACGCTGCGAAATTGATGACATCGAATTACTGAAAAGAATTTCACTTTCGCCAGAATAATGGAATATCTTTGTTTCCTATTGTTTATTTCTAGGAGTCTGTCAAACGTTATTTGAATTTAATCGAATTAGATAATCGAACGCTTCTCAATCGTGTTGTTCGATGTAAATCGAAGGGACCTTAACGACGACAGTCATGGAAAAATTTCACTTTCGCCAGAATAATGGAATCGGTTTGTTTCCTATTGTTTATTTCTACGAGTCTATCAGGCATTGTTTGAATTCGATAATCGAACGCTTCTTAATCGTGTCGCTCGATGTAAATCGAAGGTTCGCCTTGATGACGATAGTCATGAAAAAAATGTCACTTTCACCAGAATAATGGAATTACTTGTTATTTTTACGATTATACGATTTCGGTAAGATTCCATAATCGAACGATTACCGATTGCGTCACTTGATGCGAATCGGAAGACTATTTTTTACAATTACAAAAAACAAATTCTTTCGAAATTAATCGTAACTTTTTTTTTTAATACTCATCATTCTGTCTGGAATGACGTAGCGATGATGTCTGATCGATCACGTACTATTTTCACTATTATTTCCAATTGACATTTTGAATAGCCCGCCATTAGTCATTCGACTTCGTCGTTTTCTATATCGCAAGGATATCGTCGTCGAATCGTTAACAATTGCGTATTGACTAATGGCAAATATTCTCACACACGTCGCACGCATTCTGCCTGAAAATGAAAGTGCGTACACGCACTTATAACGTTTGCCAATAAGTATGGCGGCGGCGGTATTGATCGATGAACGTTTGCAATTTATCGATTGAGACTCGAACGAAAGTCAAGCGTTAAATAACTTTCCCCATCGCGTCGCTTAGGGTTGATTTAAACCGAAGAGCGATCGATTCGCAAAGCAGCGATTTATAACGCTTTCCTCAAATTAATTCAGATCGCTATCGCTTTCCATTAAAATTCGACTTAATCATTATAGCCAAATTAAACGTTTTTCGTCCATAACCTAAAACTTGAACGAACTTTCGTTCTTTTTTGTTCTTGAAGTTAATTTCTTTCTTCTTTCTTTTTTTCTACCAGAAACCTTTTGCCTCACTTTCATTTTATGCAAGTTACACTCAGTGCACTGGGTGCACTTCGTGCAAAGTGCATTAATAATCTAAGTGTACTGTGTTGCTTCCCATTGATTATTAGATTTCCTGTATCATTATTATCGTCTGTATTCAGAACACAGATCAATTCCTAATGATTACTGACATGAGCAATGGAATTTCTTCTTTTCTTTTTTTCAAAATATACCCATCCAGATTTTGATTTTAGGTACGCGCAATACTCGCATTTCAAAATTTACTCCGAGACTGAGTATTACAAATTGGAAATTGATGGATACGAAGGCAATGCTGGAGATTCTCTTAACGATCCTTGGTACGGATCGAATAACAGTCCGTTCTCGACTTATAATCGGTAAGATAATTTGTTTTGAATTTGACATTTTTCCTTTTTTTTTTGGGAATATGTAAACAATATATTTTTTCAGGGATAACGACAGATCATCCCTCAACTGCGCATCGATGCTGAAGGGTGGTTGGTGGTGGAAGTCATGTGGACGTGGACTAAATGGACTCTATTTGAATGATCCTCAGGATCTTACTGCTAGACAAGGTATAAAAAATGATCTTTTTTGTTTTTAATTTAAAAAAAAAAACTGTAAATCTTTTTAAAGTCGTTTCTTCATTATTGCCTCTTTTCCTTTTTTCTCCGTTATTATTTTCAGGTATCGTCTGGTTCCGCTGGCGCGGATGGGATTACACCCTGAAGAAGGCGACCATGATGATAAAGCCAAAAGGACCTATGCCGATTGCATAAACTACCCCGTGATTGAATTCCTCGAGCGACTTTATACCCTTATTAAGGATAAGTTGATTTTTTTTTTCGGGTAACGCGTAAACCTCGAGGCTGTTGCTTACGACCCGTTCAAATCGATCGCGGTATCAATACACAAGAAAATTATCGAATTCAAGTATGCATATGAATATGGTAACACTTGACATTAATACTTTGTCGCAAGTGGCCGTAAAAAATAAGCCGGAACCAAATGGGCCAGTTTGAAAACAGCCTTAGGAACCAAAAAAAAAAAACGTAATAATTGTTAGTTAATCGCATTTCACTTACACGTAGAAATCCCAGTGTACGTCGATTAAGTGTGCAAGGAATAATCGGTAATTTAAAATAATGACGATGACGAGAGAAAAAAGAAACAGTGAAAAAAGGCAAAAAAACTGTTTTGCAATGTGATTTGACAGTTTCAATTACGACAGGATCAATAATTGAAATTTATTATTTTATTACGTACGTATTTATATTTATCGACTTATTCGAGGAATTCTTCTCCCTTTTCGATTTAATCGAGTGCATCGCGTTGCACACTCAGTGGATATCGAAGTGCAGTTAGAAAATTGGGACGAATTTATTGCGGAAATTAAATTCGTCTTTTAAAAAAAAAATGACAAAAATTTTTGAATCTACCTGAATTGAATCAGTGTACGGTATGCGATATGAATGTCCAAAATTTATTTAAAACGTCTCAAATAAATTATAAAGAATTCCATTACTTTTGTAAGGTTTAGCGAAGGAAGCGTAAGATGTAGGGTAACGGAAGGAATTTAAGACTGTATATCTGTTGTTGCGATTTCGTTAGAAATTATTTGCGAACGTCATTTTCGCTCTTCTAACGTCGCGCTAGGCTTGACCTGACCGAGAAAAGAAATTATTCTTTAAAAAAAAAAAAAGGAAAAAAAATTTACACTGCCTATCATTTTTCTCTATTTAAAAATAATTTTTCTATTGTAATTCAAATACACATGTTTTTTGAACCTCAAAAAAGTTCTAGCAACATGCATTATTCTATAGAGCATAATAACAATGAACTCCAACAATTAGCTCGGTCAGTGAACGGTTAATTAATAATGGAATAGGAGTAGTAGATTAATTGATAAATTTTAGTATCTAGTGAATCGAGGCTATCGGGACAATGATGCAATGTCCGAGTAACTCACAAAACACAGATTAAACGAGGATTGCCGAAAACGAGTAACGCGCATGCGCAATTCATTAAACAATGTATAATAATCGTTTAAGCGTTTCTTCGAGGATTGCACAAAAATATGAAACATATATTTTTGTATTAATTCAAGGGCATAGTGGGCGTACGCATAAAATGACGTTTACGTGAAGATTAAATTATCGTAACGAAGAAAGAAAAAAAAAAAACGAATTTTTTTCAAAATAAATATTTCAACAGTTTCTCCCTTGTCACACTGTATACATAGAGAGCAGCTGCATACAATTCCGATATGAAGACATTAATTCTGGCACATCGACATGAAAAATTTGTCACTTCTTATTCGCATTAAAATTAACGTAACAGTGATTATTAATTATTATTTTAGATTAAGAGGATGCATGTTTACATCGAATGCGAACTTACGTGCATGCGAGGTCCGCTGCACTTTTGAAATTTATGCATTTATGTAAAAAAAAAACTTGTTTGTTTTCTTCCCTTAATTTCACGCAGCGAGGCAAGAGGGGACAGGGGATTTTGGCTTTAGCATAATATTTATATTTATCTTGTTTTTCCGAAAATTGTAAACCAAAACCGGAAGCATGGATGGAGATTCGCGATTGATCTTTCTATCTACGACGATTATCGCCAATACGAAAAAGGTTCACGATTCGACCCACAGGATATACAATAATGAATACAAATATTCATTAACAATGGAATAACTAATTGTAAATAAAACGCACGTATAAGTATTGTAATAAGTTGTAAAAAGCCCATGAATAAATATATCTTTTGTAATATAGCCACGATCACACTTAACCACGACTATTTTTTTATACCGTTTACCTGAAACTAAAGTTTTAAATTTGGTATTACTCCAAAATCGTTGACAGAGATGGTGTAAGAGATGAAAAAATTAAGAATCTGCATTAAAATTAATTACTGAAATATTAAAATAATTTATTTATTTATTAAATGTACATATTAATATTTACAAATCAGAAACCACAATAAGGAAAGCTTAGAAGTATTGGGAGTTGTACAATTTGTGGGTGCGCAGATTTGACACGCAGGTACAGAGTAGTGGGGGGAGTACTTAAGAGGAGTACCCTGACTTGGAACGTTCATTCTTCCAAGAGCCGGTCTCCTATACTGGTCTCTTGGATGCTTTCGTCTTATCCATTGCTCTCTTTCTTTATTTCTTTTTTAAATCTTCACTTCATTTTTTCTTTATTTATTTCTTCTATACTCCTTTAGTTATTTATTAATTCCTTTCCTCTTGAATTCTTCACACCTGCATTCCCTTACTTCTTAATTTCCTTAATCATCAATTTATATTTTCAATTTTATCCCTTATATCTGTAATTGTTCTTTATTTCCTTATTTCACTGCTTCCCACACTCTGTCACGCTTGTGTTTGTCTTACTTTGCCTACTTCTTTGGTCGAGCTGAGCATATTTCTTCGAGTAGTCATATAAGGGTAGTCACCCTGTTAGAGTAGCTACAC
>JARPRG010000642.1:1087460-1097725 GCA_031001745.1 Hartigia nigra | reverse complement strand
GGTGCATCGGTGCATCGGTGCACGCTTGCATTCCCCGTACTTATTCCTCCATTCAGAATCCCTAAGGGGATTCTTTCGTAATCTGTGACGCGATTGGTCAGGGTCCAAGGCATTGACAGGTATCTGCTTAGTTAACTATAGCGTGCAAGTGTTATCAAGCTACTAACGATGCTATTGTCTAATAACAATATATACTTATTACAGTAAAAAGTCACTTTTATCAGTACTGCTAGTGTGTGTGTGTGTGTGTGTGTAGGGAGGGCCCCTCCCCCCGATAAACGACGAATCAATGACTATAGGAACCCCCAGTGAAATCATTAAGGGACACCCAACAGACTTGTGCATCATTCATTGATATATCCTATTATCAGATAAACGTCTGACTCAGGTTCTATCGTGAGGAAACCAGGACGAAGAGGGAGAGAAAGAGCGATCCAAAGGATGGAGAAAGTACCTGCAGTGTGAATAAAAAAAAAAAAACCGAAGTGGAAAAGCTCTGGACGATTGGTTCGATGAATCCGGTCTACTTGCCAGTAGGAAAGATCGAGAGATCGAAAGATCGAAAGATCGAAAACTAGGGAGAGGGTAAAAGTGGTATAGAAAAACGAAGCAAGGTTGCGCTAGTTGAAGGGTAGAACCTTGGTATGGCGGCATCCCTCAAGAGAGGACTAGCCTTCCTAAGGGATGCTGGGGGGTTGCTATGGCGACACCACTTTGTTTTCCGTCTCCAATTATCCAGCCGCTGGTTGTCAACCTGTCGAGGACCGAACTGGCCTTCGAGACTGTCTGTCTGCCGGCCTGCCTAACTATAAAGATAGCCAGACGAGAGATTAGATTTATGAGCCGCGATACTAGGACGTAATTTAATCAGCGACGTCAACACGGATAAGAATCCTCGTGAAAATTGCTGGACGAGACCAAAGTGCTAATTGGCTGATTTCATCGGAAGATCCTGATTTTCTTAAGGAAAGGGTTGAAAAGTCGAGCAACCCCTCTCTTCTACGAGGATGAGAACCGATTTCTGTGCCGTCCTTGTGGACAGCTGCTATCTATCGAAGATCAGCTCGTCAGAGGGGTGTATCGCGGGAAGGAAAGCTGCTAAATGTAATTTAACTGCGGCAAGTTGTCAATCGTGGTTGAGGTAGTTTGCCACAGAGGGTCGCGAGAGTCGTCAAGGGTCTGTACTGCGAAAGGAAAAAAAAACAGCTCGGAAAGGATGACTAGGAGGAACGTAGTACCTTCTCTCGGAGTAAGGCTAAAAATGTTGATGTGAGATCTGGCGAATTTGATAATCGTGCGGAGACTGAAGTCAGATTCGATAATTGAAAGGCAGAAAGGATCGAGAATGGTAAAGAGACAGCCTTTTTACTTTAAAATTTAGAACCCTTATTTGAGGATCGCCTTCTTGGTTACCCTCCCTCACCTTGCCCTTCACCCAATTGACATTATCAGGTGTTACACCCTAAAATTACCTTGAAACGTAAAATTGCAAATTTCGCCTATTTACAAGCCTTACGAAGTTTCTCAAAATCGCACGACGATTCATTTCTTGGACGAGAGTAACGACGCCTGACGGATGTGGACGCTTAGGAAGAATTGCGCAATGCGCAAGAGAGTGAAAGAAGATTAAGATCAGAGAGTGAGAGATCGAAAAGGAAAAAACTAGAATCCACTAAGAATCTCAAAGATCAGATCAGCGAGTGTCGCGAGAACGTTGAGAAATCATAAAATGAGGGAAACGCGAAACGGATGTTACTTACCGGTAACTCCAGCCAATAGGGAGGAGGAAGCCCCATAGAAATCGGTCCCCATGAAAAATTGAAAGATTTAAATGGACTATCATCCAAGAGATCCCTTCTTCCCCTCCCGTCTCCTCCTCCTCCTCATATCCCACAGAATGAGAATCCTCCATTAGATCTCTCATAAGCGAGAGGGTAGCTTCCTCTGGTTTACTTAACTACAGTATTCGAGGTACACCCTATATATAATACACACACACACACACACTTACAAATGCTCTCCAAGGAGGATATTGCAGCACAGAACTGGATCAAACTTCCTGTAATTAGTTTGGCTCTAAGTGAGAGGCTAGTCTTGTTGCTCAGATCTCTTAGAAATCCCTACAATAAATCTCCAGCTAAAAATCATTCGTACAAAATGTATATAAAATTCTAAAAAAAATACTTCGCTACTTTGTCTCCTATGAGTCCCCTGCGTCAACTCGTATGTCCCACAGTGAAAGAAAAAAAAAAAAAAAAGACCAAATAAATAAGAGCTCATTCCGCTCCACTTGAAGCAAACAAGCCAAGCCTTATGATGGATCTAAGCAACGGCTGACTCATTCATGAGTGATTCCCATTAGGGACAGTTAACCTAAGAGCGAAGCTCGTGTTCATTACATTAGAACGTATCGCACAATATGAATTGAAGTACGTGTATGTACGTTATCATTAAAAGAAAATCATTTTCTTATTTCTGCCTGAGGCAATCTTGCTTACGCATTATATCCAGCATCCAATATATTATCTACAAAGTGTCTAATCTAATTTAGAAGAGCACAGGTAGCGTACCAATGTACAATACAAATAGTAGAGCTGAGCGAATCAGTCCACCGGGTAGAGAGGTGAAGGTGACTGCCAGGTGGACTGACTGTGTGTGCTGGGTGGCTGACTGACTGGCAGAAAGATAGGAAGGTATATATATGTATACTTTAGTAGGACTATACAGCGTATTTAATAAGCTACGCTACATACGCATACGACAAACACCGTTAGCTGCCACAGCAAGACTATAGAGTAGAACAACTGGCTGCAGGCGGTAAAGCAAACAGTGCGCTGCGTCATGGCGTCGTGGCGTCACGGCGTCACGACGTCACGGCTCTAGCAGTGCCGCGTGCCGCTACCGCGTCCTCTAGGTATCTCGACTGTCTACGGAGCAGTGACTACATTTTTCAGGCATTTCTAATCGCTTTCCTTGCAGAGAAAGAGCGTCGTGCGACGTCGGGACGCATTGAGCGTCTGCGATCGTCATAGGAAAAGCGATCAATGATCATCCCTACTGACAATGAGTTATAAAGTATCGCGCGTGGTGCTATTATTACGACACCGACCTGTCGACCTTTTATCGCCATTACATAGGAATTACGCATCGATTCCTCTATGATATTGATTTTTTTTTTTTCTATTTTTCCTCCTATTGCGTATTATTTAGACTCGGACTTTTTCAAGACCGTATAAGAGATAGCATCTTGGCGAAATCTTATTGTATATATATATATAAATGTACGTACTAAATAACGTGGATCTACTGTAATGATAAGGTAGAAATTTGCTTTTGGTAGAAATCGATCATTATTCTTGTCCCGTCTACGATTTCCTTTTATTTTCCAATACAAGCGATACCAGCTGACTTATTCTTCCCTCGGGATATAAAGGAGGATATTCGAGAATAAGGCAAGAGCATACCCGAATAACACGAAGATGCTGAAGAACGTTAAAGATTCTAGTACCATACTACTAGCATTCTAGAAAGCGATCGAGATAGTTCCAGGTGCCGATACCCGTTTTATGCATAATTCAAGAGAGTCCTGTTGCACCCTCAGGAGTGCAAAGGAGTGGAAACGAGAAGAAAGCACAACTGACGCTGTAACGGCTGCAGTAGCAGGTGTTAAGAAACGTTCGTGCCGTTAATGGTGGCAGGGGGGCGGGGCGGGAAGGGAGGGAAGTGACGGGAGCGAGGAAAAGAAATAAAGGAGAGTCGAAGAAAGAGGAAAAATAAAAATAAAGAACAGGGAGCAGTGCTGCCAAGACGTGCGAATGGAAAAATTTACATTTTCATTGGAAAGCCAAGCCAGCATATCTATAGCTAGTAGTTGTTCAACCTCGCTGAGCTTCAACCCCTCTCTTGGATGACCCTGACACATCATCATCATCCTCCTCCATTTTACTCCGGACTAACTATACGTATACACACTGACAATTTACTTAGCCGTTGCTAATAAATTCTCTCTGAAACGAAGAAGAAAACGTTACGGACGACAGACTAGCGATCCGTTGGCGATGGGTCGAGCGACCCACGCCTGGCCTGCATAGCATCACGACCCACGTCGCCCATCTTTTACCCTCCTCTTGCTCCACCGCCATCATCGCCCTGTACTATTCCCTCTGTTTCTATCCGCCTTGGCTAACTTACGTTTGTACACAGTTACACGTTTACATTATAGCCACGACCTCCCCCGACCCACCCACAAACAATCTACATATACACCATCTCACATACGGCATGTGGAAAGCACACCAACACCGACGACAAAGAAGAAGTCCGACGTCGACGTCGCACGTTCGAAACTCGGCGCTGCTGCCAAGAGGCGTCCTGCCGTCTTTCCAGGTAACGGACAGTGCACTGTCATTCATTTTTATAAAAGGTCATTTCCGATCAAGCGTTGACGAGACGCCATTATTATTACGTAAGCGAACACCTCGATGAGTCTTTGTGCTTCTGGAGTTTTAAGGTTGCTATCTCTTTGGGTCCCTCCCTCCTTCCTCCGCGACCACCCCTGCGCTCTTGAACTTGGGATAAAATGTTAATCAGGAGTCTGGTATATCTGGACTTTTTAAGGGATGCTCCTGAAGTATGAGGAAAAGGTGCGTGATAAAGCTTTACGAGGGACCCGAAGAAGTATTATTGCGTAAAAATGTCAAAGGTTGGATCCTTGCCAAGAGAGTCGAGTTACAGAGAGAAGAAAAAATAAAGACTGTCTTTTCAACTTTCGACTTCCGGTACTCCCTCCCACCCGTCTTTTACCCTAGATACTTTTCACTATTTTTGTTCCTTCGATATATATATATATACAATATATGTTTGAGCGAACAAAAAAATTCCACTTCTTCTGATCCGTAATAAGTAAATTCATATATAAAAAAAATTCAAACGCTATGATTATCAATAGAAAATGACTTTTTCCTAATATATCCTATAGGCACGCACATGTATATATCTACAGTGGATGCGCGTTTCTCTATAGCGAAACAATGTCTTTCGAAGTAAGTGAAAATCAATAAAGCTCTCGAGATACAGAAGTGTCGACGAAGTAGCTGGAAAGTGGTACAGGATCAGAAGCGCGTGTTTAGCCAGCATCCAATCGCGAGAATAAGAAAAGAAATAGGTCAGTATAATATTTCCGATTGATTTCGCTAAGCGTCCTCTTCCTTTTCTATGTCTCCCCTGACTCAATCCTCTCGATCATCTCCACCCTCGATTTCAAGAAATCCTGCGCGATCCTCGACTTCCTCGAATTCGCTCTTTACAACCTCTAAGTCCGCTAAGTGTCTAGAGGTGTCTACTTTTGTAATTTCGCGACTCTCACCGGAAGTCGACGACCCGAGGGAGCCAGTCCTCAGGGCGCTGGGCATCAACGTACCTGAAACAGAAAATCAATTTGGATCGATCAGCATGACTACTCGTTAATCTCTGTTCTTATTTTTCCAGTAAAGAGTATAAAAGCGAAAGTGAAGAGACGCGAGAGCACCCTGGCGTCTTGGAAAATTCCATGGGACGAGTGAAAGAGCCGAAAATTATTAAAGCGATAATCCCAAGAATTCAGATAACGAATATACTGGACAGTCCTGTGTGCATGTACCTTTAGGTTTAAGTAGCAGGCCAAGGTTCGCTGCTCTCACCTTATACAATGCTCACTTTATATTTGCATATCTTATACGTAGTAAACACGTGATACGTGCATCGCTTCGCCATCTTGAGGCACTCTCCCCTCTACCTGCCCCTTGGCGTCCAATCGAGTCGTGTGAAGATTCTTTTGAAGATTCCCCAGCGCCCTGCTCCGATTACATTATTATTTCACTCGCCTTTTCAGTATCTTCTTTTCCCCCTCTCTCTCTCTCTCTTCTCCCTCGGCATATTACTTTGATTTCTTTTTTTTTCATCCGTTTCCCACGAAACGAGACTCTGCGAGTCTTTAGCGCGTCCGGAAGTGTTTTAATTTCGTGCGAATTAAAGAATAATTTTTCAATCCCGATGCCTGCCTGATCATTAAATTATTTCAATTAAGAAACGTTATAAATTCAACGAGGTTGCAATGTTTGCTGATATTAAATTGCAATTATAAGGAATTTAGGATACCGATGAGAATTTTCGATGTAGCGATCGGCAACGACCCAAATTTCAGAAATTCGTAGGTCATGGTTAACGTGAAAGGTCGCGGTCAAATAGTAGTAAGAGGAACGGAACGCGGATGATCGAATTGCTCGTAATGAAGGTTGGGCCCGCCAGGTTGGCAACCTCGTGCCAATTCCGCATATTCTAATTTGTGTTTTGCCTACTTGATAGAGATTGGCGAGACTGCAAGGAGACTGCAAGGAGACTGTGGTCCAGAGTATACGAGGTGGAGAAGGATTCCTGAATTCCGTGGGATTTAAAGTTCCACGGTGGGAAGTATGGGAATTTCTCTGGGATGTAAATGAGGAACAAAAGTGATCGTAGCTATTTACCAACACATCCTAGAGAATCTGGAGCAACGTCTACCGTGGCCCCAAAGCATTCTTGGCGTTTGAGCTATCGTCGAGCTATAAATATATCTCGGTAATGCCTGGCTCCAAAGAGAATATTTGCGTACCGCTGCTTCCGAGAATTCTCTATCACTACAAAATATTTTCTCAATCTCGCCGGACAGAATTTATCCGCATTGAATTTCCGTGCGATAGGCATTTGAAAACAGTATGTGTGTGTGTGTGTGTGTGTGTGTGAGAGAGAGAGAGAAGTCGTAATTCTAACAAAAGAAAAATGGGCCACTGTGTCAGGAAGCCAAAGAACCAAAACAAAATTCCCATAGACTCCCATAGACGTCAGAGTCCAAAAATACCCTGTGGACTAATCTTCCAGTATATGTATATAGAACACAGTGGGTAGGTTAAAGGGTAAAAATGGAGGAAACCCCGTTACTCAGAGTAAACATATAAATCAGTAAGGGTGGGGTTAAGAGTAGTGACGGTGAGTCGTCAGATGAAGTTGAAGTCGAGCCACGTGCCATGCACGGGACATGTGTCTCCCATGAAGATGTCTGGCGTCGCCAAGGAAATCTTGGGATTCGTCTCTGGCGAAGACGTCTGCCTGGATGAGATCTAAATGGTCCCGTTGACAAATAGAGCTTCCACAGCTTCAGGCCTCCTTCACATATGACGACGTCACCAAGAGATTAAGATTGGGTAGGTGAGTATGTAGGTACGTACCACATGGAGAGAGAGAGAGAGAGAGAGAGAGAGAGACCAAAAGAGAAAAAGAAAAAAAAATATTATCTTCCTTCACTGTTGAGTCTTCATCAGTTCACAACCAGGTGGTTCGATCTTTCCTACGAGTTCTGAACTGTACGCGATCCTCTCGTTTTCACTCTCTAGAAGCACCGTTACACGAAGGTAGACAACCTCCCAGGTAAATACGTAGATTGTGAGGCAGGTAGTCAGGCAGGCAGGCAGGCAAGAGACACGTACAGTGAAACGAACAGGTAGTTGCCCAAGCATTCAAACAGAGAGAGAGAGAGAGACGTATAACAGCAGTGAGTAGCGCGAAGATCCACGTGAGAGACGAATCAGATTTGACCCTATAAAATAGTCAAAGAAAAGAAGCAGAAGGACCTTGACGGAATCTCGAGTGACTGGCGAATTTCAAAGAGCGTAGAATTAGCACATGTGCGAGGTCAAGCAAGAATAAACGAATCGAAGAAATTCGCAATTGACAGATCGTCTAATAGTTTCTGGCAAGACTGACCATGGGCGCCTGCCGAAGCGTCCTGACTATTGTCTTCTCGTGGAAGATGGCCAAGACGATGCGACATACTTTTGCACTTCTGGGAAGCAAGGACACGGGTCCAGCCGGATGATCGTTATAGAACCCAAAGGACTCCTTAGCTTCTAGAGAATAGTCCAAGGCTCCAGACTGGATGGAGGAAGAAGCCATCGTGTCCTGCGTCTTGTTTTACACGTGTTCCACATACGTAGGACTTCACGTATCACGAAGTTGATATTGCGTAAGTCGATCGTGATCAAATGAAACCAGTTTATCGAGACAACTCGAAAGTCTGAACTGGGTCGAACGCGTAGGATCCTTTCGCGTGTCCCGTGATCCTGGCAAGAATGTTTCATGCGTGAAGTTGACTGGGTTCCACGTGCGTTCAGGACGCATGAGACCCATCGGGACAGGTGCAGGATATCTAGTATATTTTTCCCTATGATCCATCATCCTCTAGAATAGGGGAATTAAGGTTCTCAAATGTATCCTAAAGTCCCTAGTGACTATACGCAAGGACGCATAACTTAGATCCCAAAGGCTCGAGAAGTCGTAATAATATTGTAATCCTGTATAGTCCCATACTAATAACTCTTAATCTCCCTATAGGAAAATCTCGCCATATTCAAGGTATTTATTGGAGAACCATTTGGATGATAATAAAGATACCTATAGAGATTCGATTAATTGATGTAATAATGGCAGTGATACGTGACCTCCCTCGTTAGCCATGCTTGCGCGAATTCCAGGTAGAGCTTATGTATACCTCGTAAACGGACCAATGATTATCTGGTCCATCGCGCTTACCTACAGCATCCCAACAGTGTAGTCATATTCCATATTCCATTTTCCCGTACCTGCGTCTCTCGTGTGGACCGTAAGAAAGGTCGTGACGTTAAATGATTTTAAAGCAAATAAGAAAACTGATAATCACGTGTGCGAGTAATAAATAAAAATAAAAGAAAATGGTCGAACAAAGTGATACTGCCGATTCGGCGAAGCAAAGAGGGGTGAACGACGGTGATTTATCGACTTTTAAACCGCCTCCTAAACATTCTAGTCCCGACGACCCTTTTCCTTCCATACCACGAGCATCTTCATGATAAATCGCTTCTTCCCTGCATAGGTCAATCCTTTATCGGCCATACTTTCGACAATCGATTCGCCCGCGACTAAATGGATGAAATTCAGACAAGCCGAGTCGCCTTTCACACGGGACACCCGGTTAGCATAGATTCGTCCAATAGTCGCGGTCGCTGCGTTATTGATACAGGAAATTGCTTTGGGCGCATCCATGCGAGTCCGAGTGGTACACGGCCGTTGACTATCGCTAATATGCAGCAACAGCAACTTCTTGGCGAGTACTCGAGTTTAACGTAAATCGCAAGGACAAATTCATGTGAACGCCATAAGTACCTCCGTTTTATAAAAAAAAAAAAAAAAACGTCTAACAGTCTATAACCAGAGAAAAAGTTGAATCCAGAAGGTCCACCCTCCTATTGACCCAGGTCACGTCAGGGTTACTACCAAATATACCTCTACATTCATTCATCCAAATCGTATCTGAATCGCAGCGATAGCAGTCGTCGCTGACTTGTATATTTACCAAGAGGATCCCACCTCCTCTTCACGAGTCGGACTCCTCGGATTGGTCCTCTATTCTCGTCCGGATTGCGCTCGGATTAATGTTCGCGTTAGAGTGCTGACCCTGGGCAGACAGGGTGCGGTCAAGGTTTTGTACCCTGGGGCTTTTTCCTCTCTATACTTATATGTAGCATTTCCCGTACTTTTCCTCCCAGAAAGTACAGCCGGGACAAGAGCGAGGAGACTGGCAAGCTGTGCTTTGCCGTGGTTTTGCTTTGTCGCGCGAATGAAAATAAAGCTTCTATACTCGTATATATATATATATGTGCACACACACAGCCAGCAGCTTTTTTAAATGGCGAGAGTGGCGAACAGTGCGCGAACACACCCCGACTGTACAAGTAGCCGAGGAGTGGAGCTTTCGACGAGTTTCCCCAAGTATCCAATATAGGTACCGAAGCGACACGTGTGCGACAGAGTCAGCCACATGCAGAAAGCCAATCCCGTGAGCTTCTTCGTCTTACCTATAGAATTCGTGGCGGCATTCCGGGCGTCTTAAAGCGCCTGAGTAGCGACACGAAAGAAGGAAGGAAGCCCTTGGAGAAGTCGTTATCTCGTTACGCTGTCATAACTCCTTTTATTTCCTTGGGAGACTGTTCTCTGCTTACCCATTGGCAGTAGCAAGATAGCAATACCGATGTAAATAGTCGTGGACGAATAAAAGAGGGAAAAAGCTAGTGGAGTGTCTCAGTGATATTACATAGAGTATAGAGAATGCGGAGTGCACTTGCACTTGCGCAACTCCTCGCATTCTCTTCCTACACCTGGGACAATAGTGCACTGGGATTTTCAAGGATAACGAGCACGAGTGTTAGTTATTTTTGAAA
>JARPRG010000642.1:1069223-1081377 GCA_031001745.1 Hartigia nigra | reverse complement strand
CCCCGCAAAACACTTGGACTCGTCCATTGACGAGTTACGCGGCGCAAGTATCCTCAAGAATATTTACGAGGTAAGCGCGACTCGTAGGAAGTATTTCACGAGGTTAAGCGTAACCTTGGCATTCTCAATGAACGACGTGTGGCCGCATTATTGAAACGGGTACACAGGAGGTATCGGTTCTATTGCGAATCGGCGAGAAACCGCAAATTACGCAAAGAGAAACGTGCGCAGAGGAGGCGCGTCTGGGATTTCACGTAATTTCATTGATTCGTTTTCGTCGTAATACTAATTAGTGGAGCTTCGTTAAAATTTGTCCAGTCAATTAATATCCAATCGCGATCGCACCAAGGAGATAGCCGGATGACTGGAGCTACTCTTTTTGTTTTTCCTTGCAAATAATAAAGGAGTACGCTGTACGGTGAATAGACGTCGCGACGCCCGGTACTTCTTTTAAAACGCCCTAGACGTCTCATCCGTAACTCATAGAGTGACACGAAATGAGGCGTTGAATTTTCCATGAGATGCGTTCTCTTCCGGTGGCTGGAAGGTTTGTCGGATGAAGAGGGACGGAGGAGGGATCTTTCACATTGCGCCAGGAAGAAGAGGACATTCAAAATGCCTGAAGCGTCGCGATCAGGCGTCACGCTGCGTAAATCTACCGAGTGGTCGCAAATTAACGAATCGTCTCGAGTATAGTCATGCGAATGCGCCCGAACAACGTAACTTTAGTCGTTCCTATTAAAGCGACAAAGTATTTTCGTTTATCGAAAGTAGAGAAGAGGGTGAAAAAAGAAATACACAAATAAAAAGGAATCCAAAATACCCATGATCTTTGACCAGGAAGTTACGCGATAGGCCGGATATCGATAAACGGACGCGAATCAATGTGGCTTTACTTGGCAGTTTTGCAAGGATTATCGGGACGAACGGGAGGAAGCGGCAGGAGTAGTCCTGGTTTTATTTTTGGAAGCAAAGTAAAATTTTCATTTCCCATGGGAAATGACGCGACACACGCTAGAGATAACCCTTATCGTAGGCAAAGTAGGTAATTCTCCAGGCATCCGATATAACGTATGAGAAATACATATGTATATATATATATACATAAAGATAAACAAAGTAAAAGTAAACTAAATAGAGGAATTCGCAAGTGCATCCTATTGTTTACGGCAGGATAGATTAGCAGGGCGATGAAGCGAATGGGATGAATTTAATGAATGGATCTGTCCTACGGCGAATATTGCTCAATGGCGTCAACAAGCAACGTAGGTAGATGAATCCTTAAAGAGAAAGCAAAGGCGTAAATCAAGAGTAACGGATATATTCGTAGTAGTCGAGTGGGTCGAGAATGGCACGAGTATAGTGTCGAGGCCGAGCGGCAGATACGGGATCGTATTTACGGTGGCCATGATGGTTTAATGGGACGAGCGTGATAGAAAAAGACAATAGAATAAGACGCCCAGCGTAAACGATCTATTTGGCATTTATTGCGTGTAGTGAAGATTTTTTTTTATTTCTCATGACATTTGCGTTACGTAACTCTACAATATTTCCATATTGACTGCTGCTCTGCTTATTTGCCTGCCTGACTTGCTCTGCTCAATTAATGATTTCCGCGCTGTAGTTTTACGCGTATGTAACGTCCACGTATACGTATCTACTGTATATCTTGTGCTGTGTTCGGTCTCTTCGTGCTTAGCGAATGATTTGGCCCAAAGAACTAAAGTAGATACGATATGTAGGTTACTTGAAAAATAATGACGAAACTTATTGGGCGAGAGGAATAGTAAATGAGAATTTGATAGTTTCAAGGAATCTCAAAGGCCACGTTCGATATGATTTGTATTCAAGGAATTGGCCTTGACGTCCCAGGATGGAAGTAACGGAGAGCTAATACGATGGGATATTAATAATTAATACTACGAAGACAGTATTGCTGATGGATATAAAAAAAAAAAAAACGAAAAATTCCCTAGAGTATCTATACTGGTAACCTTTGGTAGAATTCTCTATTGTTACTACGGGCAGAGCGGAGAGTCAAGAAATCGTGAGTAGATGGTATTAAATAAAATTAGTAAAAAGGGAGAGAGGGAAGAAATAAAAGTTAAGAGACGGATCATCTGTCGAGTATTACGTAGTGTGTATGGGGTATAGGATACTTCGAGTTGTGACGATGAACGTGATATTCTCGTATAACGAGATCATGTTCGTCATGCGATCCCACGTAAATGAATTCTCCAGTCGTACCGAGCAGTGCGTCAATGTTCAGGAAAGCGAATGTAGGAAGATGAGAGTGGAACGCATGATTATGCAAAATAATAGAAAAAGGATCAATGCCCGATAATATATTGATCAGTGATCCTGAGCTTCTTGCTATTGGTATAAGATCCCATTGGTGTTGATTTCGCGCAGAGAACAGCGATCCAATACATCGAACATAGCGAGATAGAAAATTGAAAAGAAGAAACAAAAAAAAAGAAAGAAAATAGAATTTAAAAAAATGAAGATACGGAAAGAGAATCTCTATATTTCCTCCGGAAGTCAGAATACGCGTCATCCTATTCCCGTATGGAATTCTACGATGTCACAGTGGGTATTGGTTTGTTTACAAGTCTGCCAGAGTTCATTGACCCTAAATCAAGGTAATTTTCTTGGCAGCAGACAAAATTTCCATATTGCATTTATCGAAAGAACTTGATTAATTTTGTATTATGCCTCGTCTCCTTGGAGAACGGTGAGGACTCACCTATGACAGTGCTGGCGGCAACTTCCTTGGCCGCAGCTGCAGCTGCAGCTGGTCCATGGGCCAAAAAATCGCTGAGCGACAAAGACGAAGCGATTATTTGTCGCTTCTCCTCGAAATTCAAGTAATCCAAGCTGTTGCTGCGTTGCGGTCCAGCCACTATCGTCACTGTCTTTGCCTGATGATTGTTTTCATTATGGCTTGGATTGTTCGGACATTTCTCCGTGGTCTCAGCGCCACTCGCCGGCACGAGATAAACGCCGCTAACACGTATAGACATTGCACTTCTAGGCATATAAATCCTCTTGTACGAGATAAAAGCTTTCGCGAGGAAATTGATAAGGTTAGGCAACAATATCCTTATTAATTCCGAGCACACACCACCTTACGAATGACACTTATTCAATTCGAACATGATTCTCGCCCTCAATTAGTACGATTGTCTGGCCAGCTACTTTCTGTTCCCGTTTTCTTATTCTCTTATCTCTCTTCTCTTTCTTCTTGGTCTCCTTGCTATCCGCGCTAGATGTACTTCCCTTCTACGAAGGAAGACCGAGCTTCGGCTTGGAGTGAGAAACCTTTTTGCAGATTGCGAAACATACCTTCAGCGGAAGGAGGTTTCGCACGATTGTATGGCACGTGGTGACGTAAAGATTAAATCCAAATTTTCTTTGGCACTCGCTAGGGACTTAAATATTTTTCTATTCCAGACGGATTCTTTGTTTCCTTCTTCTCCTCGCATTGGTCCAAATTTTTATTCGGTATATTGGATGGAAGATTTTTTTTTTCTCACAGGGGCAGCAGACTAATGTGTTTCAGCCATTTGTTTTTGCTTCTTTTCTGTCTGCACGCATTAAAGCTGATCTTATTATGTATTATAGGTATACAATGGAATCACATTGTGATTGGCACAAACAACGTTCCACGGGAGTATATACACTTGAAATCAATGGCTTTTCCTTCTGCGCATTAAAACAAAAAAATCCTTTGTTACACTGCCCGTCTCTTCGAGTATTACGAAACACTACACAGACAAGATAAACATATACTATATTACAAATGATGTTATGGAAGACACGTATGTCTGTATCTAGAGGCAAGAATTCCTTTTGTTCGATAAAATTAAAATAAACGAACGACGAAAGTGATGTGCTGTCCATAACTAGAGACGCAAACAATTACGCGTTATTAATTACACTGAAGATAATGAAAGTGACATCACGAAGACTGTAGGTAATGCCTGGTGTCATTCGATGAGAACTACGGATTCTCGGGAAACACAAAGATTAGATAATAATAATCGTTCAAGAGCTGCGTCGTTTTAGAAATATTTTACCGCGAGCATCACTGTTCAAACAGAGACAGCACAGTAAGAGAAACTACAGGAATTTCAAAGTCCTGACATAACATTCGCGACGCGTTACGTTTTACAAAACCATGGAAACGCACTTGGCGCACGAAACAAGTAGATTACCGGTTGGGAATGTTTACGCTGTTACGAATCAGCGGCGACTAGGAAGATGCAAAAAAGGGGAAAAAAAAAAAGAAAACCTGCTTACTACGCCGTGATTGTACGTGTAGTTACGGGCGGGATACTACGAGGAATTCATGAATCAGTTTGGAACCGTCATATGACTATTATTCATTTCCTATTTTTTTATTTCCTCTATCAATCGCGTTTTCACGTTCCCTCCATCAAATCGTTGACTTATAGATCGGAATAGAAATGTATCCAAGGAGAAAGAATATCTTGCATTTTCTCGTTTATTTTAATGTCGTCAAACAAAAGATTCTTAACCTCAGAAAATTGCTTGCACCCTGTTATACAGAACTACTACAAGGTTCACTAGGAGGCGCGAAATTAGACAATAAAAATTGCAAATAAAATGTCTCGTGTAGTAAACGTACAACGATTCGGGCAGTGAAAGGTTACACGGCAGGATGAATCAAGTGGATATAACCACGACGAAGACGACGACGAAAATGAGCTTCACGATGAGGAAAGCACCGCTAGTTAAGGTCGTAAAAATTACGAGAGAGAGTACATCGCGAGGCACCTGAGCACATTTGTAATAAATAAAACACTGTCGATGCACCTAAGGCGATGAGAATTCACGTGAAAACAAAAATACGAGGAAAAATTGGGCTGGCAGGAATAATATAGGCGTAGAGACCGGCGCGGCATATACACATAGAAGCAGACACACGCGCACGCACTCCGGATACTAAATGCAAGTATTATTCAGACTCAGGATGGAGCCAGTTACTATTGAAGCACTGTAGAACGACTGCGAGACTCGGCGCGTAATACAAGGACGGAAACGCGACGGAATATTACGATGAAATTAGAAAAACAAACGAGGAAAGGCCGAGAAACGGCCGCACCACGAAACACACACCGAGCGAGGCTCGCGAGCACTGAGGGCGGCCATGCGACGCACCCGCCGCCATGCGGCTGTGTTTCAACTTTCAGCCACTAGAGTGTCAGACGCTATACAACCTCTGGAGCGGACGGTACACGCCTATAACGTACCGTACGATACGGTACTACATTATATCATAGAGTAGTATACCTAGGGAACACTAGAGTATACAGTAACATCGCACGTCAAGTTATACTGTACTCACTATACTCTACCTTACCCTATTGCAGTAGAGTATAATATGATATGATACGGTACGGTGTGTAGTATACGATGTATTCCAGCATAGCTCAAGCGCCCGAATGTATTACCCTCTCTCTCTTGCATCAATCGTTAAGATATCAATGACGATATCAAATTTTCTTTTTTGTCTTTTGAATATATTACACTGGTATTTGTATGATTCAGTCTTGCTTTGCAGAGGATCACAGGATGACGCCAGTGAGAATTAGCGATGATTCAGCGAGGCTCATTAAGAAGCCAAGAACATTTCAATCAACGCCATCTGGCTTGCGCTTGATAACTATTTGTGTATGATAACGGTTCTTTATCTAGGGCTAAAGAAATGTTTTCTTATCTTAAACCGACTCCATCCTTTTTGCCGAACGAAAGGGCTCATCGTGGTTATCTTACAAACGGACTTTTCGCTCGACTAGGGATGACGCGAACCACGTGGAATTTCCGTGGCGTCTAGACTCGCCAATTTAAACCGACTTACGAATCTACGGATGTTTCAAGACAGTCTAGTCGCTGTCACAACCATCTTCTGAAATATGAGAGACACTTTGCTTGCCGCACGGCTTGCGTCTCGTTTACGATGAAAACTGGCCGGTATTTTTTTCTTGAATTTGCTGTTCTTCTCTACCCACGAGACATTGCGCCGCCATTTTACTACACGTTTCCTAAGTTACTGATGTACTCGACTAGTCGACTCTAATCCACAGTGTAAACGTTTCATCTATCAAGGAATATCAGCTCCCCCATCGCTTTAAACCCTCTTTATATAAACCCCAAAACCTTTTAACTTGAAATTTGCATCGAGTAGCGAAGGTTCATCGTCATGTTTTTTATAAGTCAAACGCTTCAACGACCCTACGGATTGAAACTTGTTCCTTTTATTGATACGTCACGTTATGTTATGTTTCGGGCACGCAGAGAATGAGCGTCCCTGCAGACCCGAATTACATGACAATTTACAATTAAGTAGTAGACGTATAATTAAGCCAAAGTGACAGTACGTCAACCATCAACCGCAAACCACAGCTGGTATTGCGCTTACGCTCCGATGTGCTTTCACGAGTTCATAAATGCATCAAATGCATCAAATGCATCCCACTGCAGCGGTGATACGCTCATGCGTCAATTATGCATTCGAACTTTGTCATAAGAGGAGAGTGTACCAGGCTGTGGGATGTCTGATAAAAATAAATTTTATACTAGCTATAAAAATAAGAAAAAAAAAAAAAAAAAAAAAATTAATGTACGGCCGTCTTAGACTAGTCATGCTACAGAGTCATGCTAGGTGGAACAACCGATTTTATTATTCCCTTTTGTATCGCTGCTATCTTTTCTCAATTGGCAGAAATGACGGCAAGGTTGCGAGTCGAAGGGTTTTTTTTGGCAATCAACTCAATTGATTTATTGATTTAGAAAGAAATAAAAGCTGCAGAGAGAAGTTGAAGGGGGAAACATTGTTCAAACTGCGCCTGCGCGTTAGGCAATGAGAAAAGAACGGTCACCCATCCTTTCTCTGGACGCAGTATTCTATGCTTAACTTTAACTAACCCACGAGCTGCAGGTTTTCGTTAAGGTTTTATACCCGTACGAATAACATGTATTCGAAGATGTATATGCGTGTCTGTTAAACTATTATTTATTATTTATACAGTGTTTTCATAAGACTTATGTAAAACACGCAGCGTGAGTTAGAATTCCTTATGTAATTAACTAAACGAAATTAATTGTAAAACGTAGCGTGAGATCATTTCGGATAGCATAACTTATCAGTCAGCTAGAACGGGTTGTCGAGTGAAAATTAGATAAGAGCTTGTTTGCCCCAAAAATGGCGGGATATTAATGACGCTGGACTGTGAACCTCGGATAAACTAATGAAGAGATTACTTTTCATATTACAGATTGGATTCCAGGCGTTCGTTTCCCTTAGAACTTCCTTCTCCTTTATGGATATTTATCGTGCGACTGAATAATTCACTACGAAAATTTATCTCGCGAAACCTGATTATGGACAAACTTAACTCTACAAAATAGCTGCTCAAGCACGTATCTCTTAATGCAAACAGTTCTGTAGACAAAATTCAGTGAATAAGCTGTATAATTTAAGTAAAATTCCGTTCATTAAAACGGCCGAATGTAGCCTTATCAATAATTTAATCTCGGAATTTTATCTTTCCATAGATATCTTGATGTATTCACATATACGTCATTTATACGGCAAATACAGTCGATTCGAATTCTCTCTTTGCTGCCTTTCATTATTTTCTCTAGAGTGCATCTCTCTTCTATGCTTTCCATAGACATACCTATATCTATACACAAGTAATCCAATCGACTGATGAAGTCTGTATCGATACGGACAGCTTTTTGGACGCCGATGTTTCACATACCCGTGTCAATACCTGAACTTCAGAGACAATTTTATCGAATGAAACAGTACGCAAATAAAAACAAACAAAAAATCATTGTATCTAGTAAAATTGGTTTAAAAAGAGCGTACAGACAGCAGTATCAGAAATTCAAGAATAGGTCCCCCGTCCTTCATCAAACAATCAAATTCATCTTTCAAACGATTGTTCATTGAATCGTGTCGTAATTAGTTCGTGAGTGATAAATTAATGGAACCAGACTTCAAAGGGTAAAACGTGGTCATTCAGCCCATAGGTGTAGACTCAAATTTTAGATTTCAATAGTTGGCACGAGAATCAAATCTATATTGCATAACTATCACGGGTTCTCTGTGTATTTCGTGCTGGGCCTCCTCGATTTCTTTCGCTCTTGCATCAGCGTTAACGTCTCTCTTTCCAGCTCTGAATATTTTGGGCCCAGACGACTGTCGAGGCCTCCGAGAGTAACGCCATCTGGCGGAACACCCACGAAATAACAGTTTCACGAAAACAGCTCGTTCGTCAGGTAAAACGAATATCAAATGCGTCGCATTTTCCATGTTTCACAATGAATCGATGCAGAAGCATAACGTGAATAATCCTTTGACTTTAGTCTAAATGCACCTAGTGCTTGTAAGTATAGAAGGTTCGCGATAACTAGTCTTTTCTTTGTAGACGACATTGCCGTTACGCATAGGCGTCCCAGGTGATGCTGTCATCGAGTCGACGCCAGGCGTCTCCGTCTTGAATTCATGACCACGGTTGTTTCGATGTAATTTAAGCGCGTCATAGCAGCGATATACACGTGCGACCCTCCCACCACTTCTACTCTAAACGCGAAGAACACATTACTCAAGAAAATGGCAAAACTAGAAAAACATATTTCCCATAAAGGATGACAAGGAGTCTCGTAAAGTGTCATAAGAGTTTTTCTAAGGGGTCTGGTTACTCTTTTTTAAGCCCTTAATTCCATAAATCATCAATATAATGCAGAACACATGTAACCCCTTTGAACATCTACATTTTTATGGAGTCGGTGTGAACGTGCCTTCGACGTTTGTATACTTACATGAAAGTATGGCAATGAGCTGAAAGCTAGAGAGTATAATATAATTTTGAAAATATATAGAGAAATCCTTATCTCCCCCTCCGTTTTTATTTATTCACAAAAATGTAGGTAGTCAATGTTAAAGGGTCAAGGAGCTCTTTCAATGTCGTTTCCTTATCTAGCCTGGGGAAACGGCTTAAAGAGAATAATGGTGGTTTCTCACCAGGTGTATCTAATTGCGAGGGGCGCCTCATTATTTCGCGAGCTCCTCTGCAAGGTTGCAATTAGGATGTCGTCAGCAGGAGGGAACGTCTGAAATCGCAGAGCTTTCTTATGAATTATTCGCAAGTGCCTGGAGTAAGGGTATCGTAATAGTAAGAACAGTTGCTGAATTTTTATGAAACTGGAAAGAAGAAAAAATACAGGTTGATTGAGCGTAACGCACGTGGGTAACAGTCTTAAGGACTTTTAGATTGATCATTTCCACTTGTTTTGACGTGAAAGTCCAAATTATTGGAATAGTCATCGATCACTCGTTACGCAATTGTGTAAGACGCTTAATGTTCCTTGTGTTCAGGAGAAACGTACTTCGGTGCCAGGAAAAATGATTATCATGTTCGGCTGGATCCGTTGAATTCGCTAAAGTTTTAATCGAAGGAATTTTACGATAAATCACGAGATCAATCGGACTCCCTTACGACTTTCACGGTCGTTGCGTAAATTTACACGAGCCATGAGTTTCATTGGAATTTTATTACTCGTTCTTACGCGCATCTCCTGTGCGAATCGCTTTACAGCAAACTTTAGCGAAGTGCCATACCGTGTGTACGAGAAATACGAAGACGCAGTATGTTCGTACGAGGAGATACAAGATATTCAAGATTATCCATATTTCGCACGAATTTGTAACGTCAAAGTTTGTTTTTGCGGTGGTACTATACTCTCAGGAAATTGGGTCGTCACTGCTGGGCATTGTATTTACAGAAAGTATGTAAAAAAAAAAATATATATATATATTTTTCAAAAATTTACATTTTTCCTATAAATGACAAAAATCACAGTGAGAATTCTTTGAAAATTGTCACGGACCACAGACTGATCGCCCAGTCAGAAAATCGCACGGTTGTCCGCTCGGTGCTACATCCAAAATTTGGCGTGAGGGTAAATAAAAAAAATAAACCACATAATAAACATATCAATAAGAATTAATAAATCAGATTAATAATAATCTTTGTGCAGCCAGGATACTTGAAGATCAGTAATAACGTCGCTCTTCTTCGAGTAGACTCAAAGTTTCCCTTCGATCCTCATACAGTCAAGATCAGCCCTGCCCTTCATCCCCCAATAGAAGGGGTAACCTACCCCTTGATAACAATCGGATATGGAATTCCTAGAAAGTACAACGTGACGATTCTCAGTCAGCGTCAGTGTCGTCAAGTGGGAATATGTCCGTCACATGCGTATTCATCCGACGGCTGTCACCTGGCTGGAGATTTTGAAACGGGAGGTCCAATGATCGACGGTCCTGACCTGCTTGGAATTGCATCTTTGGGTCAGTCGCCATTGCGAAAGACATTCGCCCCGGGAGTCGTTTTCCTGCAGATATGGGACTACGTCGAGTGGATAGAAACGATCCTTAAAACGTGACGAAAATTACGTCGCATTTTGATCCGTCAATTTTTCTTTTTTTTTTACTTTCGTCGACTTTATCATTTCATGTAAATTGCCACGAATCACGCGCCAAAATTAATTTGCATCTTTGACTTCTTCTAAGTCTTAGCAATTCCAGGAAGCATAATTGCATCGCTCGCTATCCGATGTCGATGACTACCGACGACCAGCGAGACCAGTTTTCAAGCAGCGAACAATGTATTTGCATTTTGTTTTGCCGCGCCGTGCTCAAGGTATCTGGTTTCTGGATGTTATTTATAAACGCAACAGGAAATCAAAATGGCGAGCGCCCGCGAGAGGATATGCAAAGTGCGATATGAAGATGAACTTGGAAACTGCATTCCCTCGATACAGGTTTCCTAGGGGAAAAAAAAGGCTGAAAATAACAAGGCGAGTGACGTTTAGGCGGCTCTAAACCGACCTGTGGGCTAATAAATATTGTAAAATGTCGGTGACCTATTCCTGCTATAATAAAAACTCCATCTCTTTTGAAAGCATGAAAAACAACTTTCCGAAAACTCTCTCAAAGTAGGTTCACTTTTGCGAGAACACATATATCAAAGGGTATACACTTATTTTGATATTCTTCATAAAAGAAATTGGGTCCAAGTATTTCTTATCGATTGTAGCAATAGTGATATTCTAGAAGAATAAAACAAAAAGAGAAGGTAAATATTTACAAAATCTTCATCTTTATATTTCAGAACGAGGAAAAAAAATAAGTAAAAAATATTCAATGTTTGCTGAATAATTTTGTTCTCCTGAATCCAAAATGCATTATCCAATTGCCCGAGTGCATCGTTGCATCGATGCATCCAGTTTCCGGTAAGGTTGACTTCGCTCAACTTCTCTTCAACAACTCTTACTAGGATAGCAGAGTGAACATTACCATATAGGTATTGGCGAAGTGGCAAATGAAGTCGTCTGGTCTGGCAAAAGGAAAGATTATGTCGAGAGAGAGAGAGAGAGAAGGAAGTCTCGGTAGCCAATCAATACTGGCAGTTGACTGTATTACCGCTCGAATAATTAATGGCGGAACGTAGCGAGTTTCATTCCCGAAATAACCGAACAATTCACGGCGTAAAATCATAAGCCTCGATCTTAGGATTCTTCGTGAACGAAATATTCCTGAAAACATACTCTGTGACACCAAGTGAATTTCAATTAGAGAAGCTTATAAATTTTCGAGACCAAAAAATCTTATTAATAATAACGCGAATAGCATCCTAAGCTGGAAGAGCTATTGTGACAATTTTGAAAATTCACCAGACGAAAGAACGGCTCCTAGTAGAGGATACAGTGTGAGCCGGAACTCCGGAAATGAAGCAGCGGAACAAGAATAGGATAAAAAACTAATATGGCTACTTCCGGTGGTGCGCGTTCCACGTTTTCCAAACTCTATTATTGAAATAGTTTCGAGGGGGATATTATGGTTCACATAAGACTCTTCTTAGTGTCGAAGGTAAACAGGTCAATGACCTTATAAAGGATGGGTGGCTCTCCTGACGTATTTTCAATAGACAGTGCTGCTCCCCTAGGAAATTCTTTGCTAGAGTCAAGATTCGAGAAATTGATTAGAGTCGAGAAGCTTATCTCTTAGCTGCTTCTCAATTTTCTCCATCTTCCTTCTCCTCCTCCTCCTCCTCCT
>JARPRG010000642.1:1035669-1053970 GCA_031001745.1 Hartigia nigra | reverse complement strand
TTGGCATTATGCCAGGATCCATATACTGTCAATTTTTCATATCCTTCAAGGATCCTGTCATTCGCCTTATACGCGGAAGCCGCTTATGGAATTCACGCAATATGTCGACAGCATAGCGAAAAGCCCACGAGGAATATCGGAAAGAGGGACAAGTGGATTTTGGAATTTTACAAAAAAAATTCAGCCTATCGGCAATTAGTACTCCTAATGATATCCTAGGGAATTTTACTTTAGGCGTGAATTTGCCAAAGTTTAGCGTTGCATGACGAATTTTGAATCATGCTTTTTTTTCTACGGCATCCAAAGAAAAAGTTGGGATCTTACCGACTATATTTATATACGATAATTTTTAAATTTTGCAATTTGAAGTAATAAGTAATTATATTATTTTTTTTTTCAAAATATTCACCACGATCAAGGATAATAGTATTGATAATACCATTTTCCGAGTACAACGTTACCGACTCCTGATCAAAATAAAAAATAAATGACACCTCGGAGCTAAACGTTACAGGGGTGTCCCGTTTTGACTTAATTGGCACGTTGAAATTAATTAACTAAAACTACCATGCTCCAGTGGTTTCCATATACAGACACACGTAGTACCGAGTGTATTTGTAAACAGAGTTGGAATCGATTTCGAACGAGATGTCTGCAGATTGGTGAATCAGCCAGGTGATCTTCAGGAATGTCCAAGAATACGAACACTACAAGCATCAACTTTTGAACGCGCCTGTAGAATTAGCGATGATTCGATCCCCAGAAATTGCTCTTGGCTCGTCTATATTTCCTCTCCTCAAGAGTAACAGAGACAGAGCTGCAGATAAAATTGTTGGGAGATGGCGCATCTTCAAAATAAGACTAACGAGGATCATCCAGCAATTTCAATGTGATAAAAACTACATACTTCATATACAGGTATATATATGATATTCCCATATAGTACACTTACTAGATATATGAATAAATAAAACAGTACCGAAAGCAATCCGATTAGAAAACAGCATAGCTAATTGGTTATCTGATGAAAACGATCGAATCGAATGTAGATCTTCATTATGATTAGCAATTCGAATCTCGATCGTATTTTAATTGCAAACCCAGTATCGTATGGGCGCTTCGTTTTATTATGAATACCAAGGTATAGATATAGAGACATACCTATAGTCACCCATCGATAGTCCGGAATTTCTATCATGAATCAGAGCGGCTGTAAAACGTGGCAGGAATACGAGAAATTCGATGGGCGCGTTTCGAATTCAGTTTGCCGCCAGTGTCAGGGTGAGTATTAAATTTATGACAGGCACATCCATTGATCACCGGCAGACGCGATTGGAACGCTTTAAAAAAAAGTTTTCTAACCCTCCGTCTCCCAAGAGAATGAAATTTCAAGTGTTTATTTGCAAGGCGTCCTTACCTTGCGAATAAATCGGGAACTCCCCGTCGCTATGACTGTGCGTCAACATCCTTGAGGTGTAACACTGCCAGAGAGCACGTTTCCGGGACTCCTCCGTGCTTCCGGTAACCAGCTCCACTTCCTCCCTCGAGTGGAGAAAATTGGCCATCCCGCTTATCCTTATCTCTCACTCGCGACGACTGATTGCCGCGATTCGCGATCTCCAGTTAGAGGCAACAATTTACTCGGCACATTTTCACATCCTTCATCCATTTGATAAAGATCCACAGTTTGATCAAAGTTACGATTGTCGATTTTTAGGACGGAAAGACTGAAAGTCGCGCTATAATCTTACGCGTGAATCGCCTTGTGTCTTTATTAATGGGAAAATGATTGTTCGTCCTTGAAAAACAAAATTGGACCATTTTTTTTTTGAGAATAAAATTTGTTCTCTTAATTCAATCGCTTTTAGCTTATTTACGTATATTATTATTTGTTTATTCGTTCCTCTCGAAACAGTTTACCCTCTCGATGAGCATTTGGTAATAATCGTTAATTAATTTAGCACAGGGACGAATCGTGCGATGGCAGTCGGTGAATGTATATTATTATTATTACTGAAAAATTAAAGGCCAACGCGTAATTAATTCGGTGGGAATATCAAAGCTATCATTATTCTTTATTAGTTTAATAAAGCTCAGAAAGTATGATAAATGTTTGAGCTTCCAATGACTTTTTACGTTTTCTTTTTATTCCTCCAAGCTTTTTCTTACTGCTTTCTTTATTTTTGTTTTCCCACCGTCTATTCAAGAGGAAAGATACTCTGACGTTTGATTCTTTAATCGGGCGTCTCTCGTGATGTCGCACCTTGCTAATTTAGTCGTTCGACTAGAGGCGCGTTAAAATACAAAGGGGATGAATTGAAACCGCGCCTTTGTTGGATAAGCCATGAAAACACGCCCTCCAATATCCGACTGCTTTCCGATCATATTTTTTTTTGGTTTTTTTCTTTACTATTTTCATTGGCTTCTAGGTTCCACCCACCACCCAGCCAAACTTTCATGAAACTTTAATTTGCCTACTTCCGTTAAACGCTTATATGCGTCGTTCGTTTATCTTTTACATATTGATTCGCGTATGCAAGTCAAATCGGCACCTACGATTAGCTTTCGATTGCAGTCGACGGAAAAAGGATTGATACGTTTTGTTAGATTTTTTTACATTGAAATTTTTGAGATAAGCGAAGAAACTTATCTTGTAAATAGAATAATTCTCAATAAAGAAAGCACTATGGAATAGTCTACCGATAAAGATATTGTGTAAACTATAAAAAGAATCATGAAAACAGTCCATTTCCGTTTTCGATAAAATGACAAAATTGCGAATGCGATTGAAAACTTGAAAAAGGACTTTTTTTTCACTACATCACTGATATCACGGCGACTTCATAGCGAATTAAAATTCAATGACGAGTTAATTAGTCCACGCAGAGTATCGTAAGAATGAACTTTGATAATTCATATAAATTTGGAAATTCAAAAATTCCCACCGAAATTCTTCACTGATCCTTCAGTAAAAGTTCGAATATTCGCACGATTGTATTATACAGTTATTATTATTATCGATCTTCCTAAACATAATCGATGGAATCACGATTACTCCTGCCTACAGCAAGAAACGCACAGTATTACCTATTTCACGCGGTTTCCATGAAGAAATCCGCGTGCGGATTTGAAAATTCGGGCAGGAAGATCCGAGTGACGCGAGAAGGACTTTCGTCCAGGACGGGTTCGATGCGCGCACTGGGGTGAGAGAGCCGTGGAGCAACCCGGAGGAGAGTTGGCAGAACGAGAGAGAGGGAGAGAGCAAGAAGGAACAAGGGCCTCTCCGTGAGTCGAAGAGAGAGAGTAAATCGAAACGGCGCAAGCTTAGCTTTCCCGGCTTCGGAAACGTAAGCTCTCCTCGTAGAGGAGGTTGCACGCAAACTGATAACTGGGCTAGCGCAGCCTGGGCTTGGCCTGGAAAAACGCTCCAGGACATTTCGATGACCCATTTTCGAAAATCCTCTAGGATTTTACCTACTCTCTGATCTTACAGTCGCTAGATACATTCGGTTCGTCCTTATCAGGATACCCGACTAGGGGATTTCAGGAATTCGTTAAGAGGACCCTAAGAGCCAGCTGGAATTTCGATTAGAAGAAAAGAAATATCAGGTTCCAGGCGCACGGATGTCCCGCGTGGAACCTTCTTGACATCTTGAACGACGTTGCGACGTTTGGCTCAACCGAGACAATAACACGAGGCTGTTAAACGAGTCACGAGGGCACCGAAAAAGTCTTGTCAGTTCTCTCATGGTGAAACTCTTTATTACGATGGAAATAATATCCTACGTCGAGCAAGGTGACACCAGGATCAAATTATGCGTAGACGCGTCTTGCGTCAGGAAGAAGAACATGGCCATTTTATACTTTAAGATACGAACTTTCACGTACGTCGCTAATGACGGGCATCTATAAAAATTCTAAACTCTGCCCAAGTTCGCAAGATGTGGGATTTAGGATTGTAGGTCGAGTTCAGGGTCGAGGATTTTCTTCCGGGAGGAATTGGGAGGGGGGTTGACACTCTGTAGTCGTGGTTACGGTCCGAACTCTCGTGACTGTCGCTCGATTATGCACGAGCCCAGAAGCTTAGAGTTTGTATTTTCAACAGACGCTTTGGATTTTGGAGTTTAGGGCGAAAGGGTCTCTCGACATCCTATATTTTGTATCCTCCGTCATCCCCAGGAGATAAGTTAAAAGTTCAGTCATGTCGAAAGATAGCGCGGAGTGTTTTCGTTACATGAGAATAGACTCGCATTCTCTTCGTGCACGTCCATAAGCATAATCATCGCGTAAATAGTGTATATAGGTATTTAAACTGCGCACGTGCAGGAGTAAAGGGTGATTTGAGAGTGGGGAGGGTTAAGCACGAAAATGGTCCCTGTAATTTCATTCCTTTGATGGTTTAACATGTAAATAAGGCACCGGAGGATTTTCAGGCTCGTTTACATTGACGACGATGTTGAATATTCGAATTTGCACGAGACGTGGAAGCGAGTGACTTCGCGTGACGCTTATTTCACTAGCATCCAGGAGCTTCTTAGGCGTCTGAAGATAGAGCGTCTGTGACGTTTCCAGGAATCTGACGATAGGTTTATATTACTCTTGTTATTATCCGAGAGTAATATAGGGCTTTGTAAAGGGGGATGATCGTTCGAGGGAAACTGGCGAAAGAGGGTACGCAACTGCCGTGTAGGGATGGAGTAGTATATTCTGCTGTACAACTATTTCCTCAGATCCTAACCTTAACCCATTTTTGTTTCTACCCCCTTGACCCTTTGTCGCCCCCTTGAAAGAAGCCAAAGGTTCGGACTCCAGAAAGTGCACCTTTATTTGGCTGTATTTTAAAAGGGACTTCCTGCTGCTGATGCTGCTGCTAAGGGATGTTCCTGGTACATACGTGGGTGAGAAACTGCAAAATTCATCCCGGCGATCAACTAGGAGTAACATCGTCACAATGATTTTATAAATAGCAGCAATATTCTCTCCATTTTGTTCTCCGATTTTTTTACAACCCCTCGACAAACTTCCAGGCTGAGGCTGGAGAGATATTCCAGAGGGGTGGGTCTAGTGATGTCAAGAAACAAATCCCGGTGTAGGTACGTTATTGCGTTTGCATGTCGAACCTTCGAGGATTGAGTTTCCCCTTCCGTCTACTGACTCCTATATACACACATATACTTGATACAGCCAGTACAGAATTTTACGAGGGCATCCTTTTTTTTTGTTCTTTTCTTTTGTCCAGGAACTCCTTTTCCAGGATGATCCGCTCAAGGGATGCAGATTGTTTGCTCCTTTCGAGCTAGACTATACTCTATCTAGAATGGACACCAGTCACTGGATCTTCTCGAAGAATGGCGATTTCGATGTTCCAGACAGGATAGTTTTTTTTATAAATAATTATAACTTCAAAAATTTCGACATGGAGGGTATTTCAAAAGAAACATAAAGAATAAGAGACAGAGAGAATGACTGAAAGGCGAGTATAAAATCAATAGACATTTTAATGGTGGACGAGTGGTAACTTTTGAAAAAGTCTGGAGTACTTACAGTTTAGTTACGCAAGCAGACTTACGGGCTGCAGTTTCAATATTTACTAACCATTAAAAAGTCCTTGAACTATTTCGTAATAGAACTACAGCGAATACGTCAGTCGAATCAATGTTGCGTTTCAAATGGGCAAGAAAATCGTTGTATTTAAAAAATACATTCGGACACCCTCTATTTATTTTTTTAATAAATTAAATTAAAATCAACTGATATCACTTCTTTGGATAATTGCAAAGGTTACGCAATAATCACGAATTTTATGTATTTCACATAATACATCTATTCTTGATTGTATTCGTCGCGTTCTTCGAAATGAACTTCTCATCGGGATTTTCATCTCGACTCGTGTTCCCTGCGGATTTTTATTTCCATCGGAGAATGGCGCCCTGTCGATACGATTCTTTCAATATCTCGATTAAATTCGCGGATAGACGTAAAGAAAGCATTAAGGAGTTACATGGGAATAGATTGTTTCGGTATATACATGTGCTACACAGATTGCCTTCTTTCTCCAATATGATCTAGATTATTATTTGTACAGACATTATTATGCGATGGAACAGTCGGAATTGAATGAAAGTTTAAAAATAATTATCAATTTACTTACCAGTGTCACCGTTAATCTGTGATTTATTTTGCTCCTTATCAGTCTTCTCGTTATGAGCCACCTCGTGCGTGTGCTGTTCCGCTAAAAAGAAAAAATTCAATCAAAGCAAAATCTGCACGCACAGTGATAATGATTTTTCTACACGAAAGTCTCGTCCCTTGCGATACAATGGAAATTGAGGGATGTTCAACGGAAATGACGAGAATCCATGTATGAAAGTAAATATTATTTTTTATTAAAAAGAATCAATCGTTTAGAAAAATATAAATTTTATTAATTAAAATCCAGTGGTTTTTTACGTTTCACGTTTACGGATACACTCGAGTATTATGAATGCAACCATTTTGGTGAATTCTCTGCTGCATTAAACTGTCATCGCCAGATTTCTGGTGCCTTGGAGAGATTGTAGAATTCGCGATTACATTCGCCAACTCGTCTCACAGTTCTTCGAGGCAGCATCTTGAGAATATACAATTTTATTTCCACAGGTAATCCTTGAAGACTAGGATTAACTATTCCCTCGCGTTGAAGAAGATCCGTGCGCAATGGCGTAGTCAGGCCATCCTTGAACCTATTGATGATTTAGATTAACCATTATAAAGATAAGAAAATCCAATGATTTTACGGAGATTCGCTACCTAAGCGATAATTCTTTAAGATTCATGTAACGACCGGCAAGATCGCTCGAATAAGGATTAAAGTATTTCAGTGTCTGAATGGCCATGCTGTAACCGGTTGAAATGTTTTCAACAGAAGGAAGTAATGTCACGACCAAGACGTCTCCGGTGGGAATGGCGATCAGTTTGCATACTTTATACGGTACAATTGGCAGAGCCAAATTTATTCTATAGATGGCATCTTCTGTCTTCCATTTTTCCGGAATTCTGAGAAACTTCGCGTGCCATCTACGATCATTAAAGTAACAAGTAATAAACTTTAAGAAAAACATTTGAACGTTTACTTAAATCTTTATGTCCTACCGTTTCACATCGTTGTCAATTATCATCTCGTGCGGCCAAAAGCCTGCTTCTGCCAACAAGACCAGCAACGATACCATAAGATAATCGTGATGACTGGCACCACTGGGCAGAGTCTTCATGAGACGTTCTAGCACTCTACACAATTTAAAGGGTGTGCTTTCTTCTAGCAAAATGGGCTCATCCATCCTCGATCTGAATAACCAACAAGAAACCTAACCTCTTGACACTCACCTTTCGCGTTGGTAACCATACACGAATTTTGCGACAATTTTATTTACAGAAAACACAGGCTATCTTTGAGTCGCGATAAAATACGTAAATGAACGTTTTTTTTTTTCAATAAAATTCAACCAATTACTTACTAGTATATATTTCAATGTAGTTGCCACTTTGTTCGGCGTCTAGAGCAATGTAGTTTTTTTGATGCACTGTCATCCATACTGAATTTAAGGTTAGACCTCTTTTACCGTTAGTCGGTGAAGCAGAGACAACTCAAAGCGTTCACCGAAGATAAGTAGACTACGAATCTTATCGGGTTCAGTGTCACTAGCGCTTAAAGCCATAGAGTCGATAACAAGATAAAATTTTAATTATCGTAAATCGGCAAGGCGAATCACGATAAAAAAAAAACTTTGCATGTCTCCTTTATCTACCAGTTATTTCTTAGAAGACGATAACAAATAGAAATCGTATTAGTACCTGTAACAATGTCGCCACAGATATTACTACTGGCTGCGTAGTAAAGAATATTACCTGACAAGATACGTGGCTGCATCCATTTTAATTAGATTATCCTTTGCGATAAATGCTGATAAGTAATCAGGGAATTAGCTTTTTCGAAAGACAGGCAAAAAACGAGCGAGCGTACAGAGGAAAATTATATACTTTCCCTGTGATACTGCTTGACATCCAAGGAGACAATTTTTTCGTTCACGTTTAAAAACAACCGTTAAATGTTCATATTATTCAGCATCTAAAGAAAATTGATGTTAGAAGTTCGTCAAGTTTCGTAGAACGGTAAGTTGGCTCAAATTTATGCGAGTCTGATTCCTCCTGTTAATATAAAGGATGTCTTTCTTGTTATCCCACTAAGAGAGGGGATAATTTCGCCAAGTTCCTCCTGAACAAGTAAACGTGTACGAAGGCGTAAGATAACGAGTGGGAAAGTGAAGTCATGTGCACACCGCCGGTATTTAAGATGGTACGATAAGAACAAGTCGCGTACAATAATGTTGGAAATTTATTCTTAGCGAAAAAATGTCTCCATAAAGTCTTATGCTTTAATAATATTTCCACTAAGTAAAAGTTTCGAGTTACGGGAACGGACAAAGAATTCTCTTGAAAACTTGTTAGAGTCGAACGAACAAGCTTACGATTGTTTTCTTGTTTTTAACTAACATTATTTGGAACAGAATTGCCACTGTGTTACTTATTCAGCAGATAGAGCAACTTTTACGTACGCTGCACTTGTGAAACGGTTAATATTGAAGACAGTGCAGTAAAGAAATTAAAAGATTTTACAGGGTCATGAAATTTATTGGAATTCATTAAAGAAAACGCTTTAACGTAACAAATGAGTAAATTAGTGAAACGAAGCGTCAATGTATTTCTACGATACGACACTGTCGCCAGGAGTTTGACACTCGGTATCTCAACGCGGGTGCCCCGTTAAAGAATTTGCAAAGCCCCAGGCGAAATTCTTGAGAATTCTTGAGAAATAACTAAGTCAGAACACATGTGAATGTCTTTTTTATACGACTAGAGAGAATCCGGAATGATTCACTCATGACATCATTCGACATCAGGGTTGACTCTAGTAGTCGGTTTATGATTAACATTTATTTACTTGTGAATGTCCTTAAGGATCGAGTCGCCTACACGCTGCACACTCCTGAAATTCAGTGGCTATGCATTATTAAAGTTTGTATTATTGGCAGAATAAGTGGACGTAATCAGAGCAAAAATCGACATAAAATTTGTCTGGTGCCCTTCTAATCGTAGGGACGGAGCCTCCTTAAGGACATTTCAAACAGCTCCCAAACTAGTAACCATAGTGCCATTTAGATACGCTCCTGTCCGGCATGCAAGAGCGCTCCGTACCACTTGTTGCATGGTCGCGCTCTACACTGCTCTACACTGCTCTACACTTCTGTTTGGATAAACTGGTTACAAACTGGGACACAATATGCTGGGAGCGTTACGTACCAGTCGGGCCCGGGGCCTGTTCACGCTCCTGGTTTGACAGCTGTTGCACCTTTGGTTGACCACGAGACACAACACTTGATAGAACACTTGACACCACCGAGTCCTCCGATTCGGCCATTTTCAGGTTAACTCGCGTTAACCTACTCGCGGCTCCTTGGCTCGCCACATTCGAATCCAAAACTTTTCGAAACTTCAATAAGCGAGTCCTGATACCGTTTCTTTTAACAGGCGGGAGATGGCGCACGTTCGCTAAAGCGACACTAGCGCCACCGCACAAGAATTTCAGAATCATGGAGAATTTACAGCGGAACAGAACTGAGTAATCGAATGGAAAGATAATTGTTTTTCCCGTGAATAAAAGGTACGTAACCTTCCAGTTAATAGGATACAAATATTACAATTGTTCGGAGTAGATTTCGACATTAAATTTGCACAGGGGATGCGTAAATTACTTTTAATGACGAAATTATTATTTGACGAGACAGAAAGGCTGCTGGGGACAATCGGCACATTACGAAAGATCAAAACATTTGCTTTAACAATCGGTTAATGTATTTGCTGCAGGTAACGAGACGGTGCTGTGTCCTGAAATGGCATAGGGTAAGTCTGACACATCCTGATGCCACGTATCCAACTCGCATGAGTAACATTCTACACTTTTTAAAGTTTTCGTATAAATAGTGGAGACTCCGCCTATAATCATTAGCCGGTCTCCTATTTTAAAGAGAAACTTTCGTTACCGACCGATAAGACGGTAGAAGCCGATAAAAAAGAAAATTTACCTATAGAGGCTACATTGTGTCCGTGTCTCGCAACCGACATTTTTGCCTGCTGTCGCCACAGGCACAAACTTGGATCCCACATATCGATATTATTCACACTTTCCGTCAAATTCTCATTTGCCAATGACAAAGGAGAATTCCCAGCACCGCCGATCAAGTAGAGACGTTTCGCCAGGACGTAAAGAGATGCGAAACACGTCGGCGCTCTTAAAGGTTCAGCCTTCCGCCACCTGCAGAGATTCTTTTTATTATTGACTATGTCATTAAGTGTAGATAGCCAAGAAGAAACCTCACAGATTTTTTGGAGGATCGTAACACTCCACTTCTCGCAATAATGGCTCTTTTTTCGACTTTGCCATTCCTCCAGCAACCCAGATTAAATCCAGATATTTCACACTAGCCAAACCAACTCTAGCCGTGTGCATGGGTTGCACCTCTTGCCACATCGATTCGTTTGGATCAAACATTTCCACAGTTTTCAGGGCGCTGTCAAACCATTAAGCGTTTGGAGGATGATTTTTTGAAATTGATTAATTAGTTTTTTTTTTCGTTCTTTCACCTACATTCCATTCCTGTCTTGCCCACCCATCGCGTATATTTTTCCATGACTCACGACAAGTCCGAAGTTTTTTCTTGGTGTCAGCATATCGGGTTCACTGAACCAGCTTCTGGTAATTGGATCGTAACTCCAAACAGTATCTACTACCAGACTTCTTCTGCCACTCTCATCATCTCGAGGATCTGCACCTCCTGGTTCGCAAGAACAAGTATGAAAGAAAAGTTTGAGGTGCTTGAAGAAACACTTCAAAGTCTTTTACCGACCTACTAAGTAGATTCGTCCCTTTAGATAGACTACGGAATGATGATGTCTTGGTTCTGGTATTTCACCAACAAATTCCCATTCATTTTTCATCGGATTATACCTGTACATATCTTTTCCAGTATTTCCGGTACAGCCGTATTCTTTATTTGGATCAATACCACCGAAGACGAGCACAGCCTCTCGCTCCCGTAAGAATAAAGAGTTCTTCAGCTTATCCATATTGAGATTGGTACGGAGATTGGGATGCTGAGCTCTAATCATAATCATTGTTATCTCAGTAGGGTTTCAATTATCAAATTTCTATGCTTACACTAATGATTTATTGTAGTTGGTACTGTTGCTGCAAAAATGAACCTCTCTCAATCTGGGTTGAGCTTGACAGAGATTCTTCTTAGGAAAACTGGTATCGTCATACGTCTCCTTCATCTGAAGATCTATGATAGAATTTTCGCGAAATCTTGGCGAAAATAAATCATCCGTATCTGTATTATCAGACACGGAAATGGAACTGAATCTCGCATCATAGTTATGTGAGAATGCTGGAACTTTTATAGTCTCAAGGGGCTTCGCGGTATCCACCTGGTTCGTTGAACTATTTAACAATGGCGAAACTTGTGCTCGTGAATTCTGCTGAGATCGTGGAGTTGGCTGAGGTGCAATCGCGTCGAACTAGAACGACATAAAAAAAAAATAAATAAAAAAATTTCAAACATCTCAATCCGTAAATAAGTATCCAGAATCTGGAGAGAAATTAACTCTTAGTCCTTCGAGATCTTTGTTCAGCTCGAGTCTCTCTGCCCGACCAGGGTAATTTCTAGAGTTTCCGGAAGTCCCAACCGGTATACAAGATTCCCGTCTCTTCCTTCTTCGACTCCAGGAATTTTCCATTCTTTCTCCTTCGGTCATTCCTGAAGTCGCGAAACTCGTCGAAACTTTAACCGGGTCCATCGGTTTCTCAAGACATCCTTGCTGATCACCAGGTGCCGCTAGCAGTTCTGCCACCATTTTGGCCTTTTGTTTCTCATCCGAGGAGGATCTTTTCATCTGGAAAGATTCCGTTATGTATCTTCAAGTGATTCGTGGGAATTTCATAAAAGCCAATCTCATTTCGATTTTCATTCAGCTTCACTCTGACCTTGAATTCTCTGTAAAAACTTTGAATCTTAGTGGCAGCTTCCTCTTCCGACTTAAAAGGCGTCCTTGGTTCATCTACAGGATGTCCTAAAACTTTGGTGTATTTTTTGGGATACCTTTTCATGGGAAGCAACGCGTTTCTTATTTCCTGATGATTACGTAGAGCATCACGTGTAATCCCCTTTCCTGTTGTTAACTCCTGCTGAAAAATGATATTATAATTCGAGAGTGAAATTCCAGATTAATGAAAAAACAAACATTACCCGAGAACGAACTTCCTGATTGCGTGACTCGTGGTTTGCTCTTCCGGGATTCATCGAATTCCAGCTTGAATTTATCAAGGTCTCACCGTCGCCGTGAAAATTCTTGTCGACGCTCATCGATTCGTTCGTTTCTTTTTGGGGATTTATTTCGCCTTTATAATTCACCTGCTGAGCAAAGGAGTAAATTGCATTTATTATACGAATTTATTGTCAATATCTCAAGGCAAGAGTTATGCGCTGTAAGTGCATGCTCGAGGAGTGGCAAAGTATTCATTGGATTTGTTATGTAAGATTCTTTAAAGGGTTTTTCAATTTTTTTAAGCATAGTTGCAATTATGGCATTAACTCTGACCTTGAGCTATGCTACTGTAATATACAATGTGCTCACTCACAGGCACGTTGCTTACCTTGAGAATTTTAGTGTTATTCTGGAAAATTATTAAATTAGAACAAATAATTGGGGCAATTTATTTGATCGGACTTACCAGATTATTTCCCCCCCCCAAAAAAAAAATTATTAATAATACCTCTTGAGATCTTGAAGAAGTTGACTCGTTTTTCCGGAAGAACGAGAGAGAGAGAGAGAGAGAGAGACAGAGAACAATTTTTTTTGCGGAATTATATATTCCATTGTTAAAGAAATGTAATAATGAGAGCTTAGAGAATATATATGTATATATATATCCCATAGAAAATAATAAATTTCTATAAAAAAAAAAATATACATTCTCATTCTGAAGGAGAATTTTCTTCAGTGAGTCGTCCTGTTGATGGGGTTGTCGTTAGGCGTCGGGACGCCTATCTTACTCACCCCTTTGCTATTCCTATCCAAACTGGAAAGATAGTGATTCAAAATTTCTGGTGACATCATCGCACTTCCTGATCCGCCTGCAGGAAAGGCGGAGATTTTTCCGTTGTTCCTCACAGGTCGTGAAGGGTAATTCGGGGCGTCACCCCCTTGGGCTAAAAAGCGTAACTGATATAAAGACGAAAGTAGAAAATTGCCCTAAACTTTCCTTAAGCGATAAGAAAGGGCGCGAAGCGCGGGCAAGAAGTTGAAATTTGAAATTACACATTGATCCCCTTCAGCAGTAGCCAAACAGATACGCGATGTAAATCCTCCCATATATAAATATCAAAACGTTAGATTATTTTGTTTTCTTGGAAATTCTCAAAATTTTAGGCGCGCGATTGAATAAATATGAATTTTTAAAAATATCCAGGATACCTGAAATATTTAGCCCACTGTGATTTTGGGAATTAACTATCCTCGTCCTGGTGACTGGCGACGGGGAATCTTTAGGGGGTGAATTCGGAGGGGTTGGTTTCACCCTTGTTTTACGAGACTTTAATTCCGATACCTTCGTTCTCTGGTACTCCTCCAAATACACCAGAAATTCTCGATAGGTCACGTAATTCTGTGGGAAACAAAACAAAAATGGTTCCTTTCGCATTGGGGTTACGTGCAAAAGTTTAAGAACTAAGGGACGACTTTTATTGCCTTTCAGTGGATTTCTTGGTTACCTTGTCCTCCCCAGCCCAGTTCCGGTTCGTAGGTTCCGTCAAACCGAGTAGATCGATCCAGCGATAATAGTCCTGGGACTGATTGCCGTACCAATACTTGATTATAACGAAACTTCAAGAACAAAGTAAAATAAAATTATTCCATTTTATGAAAAATAAATCAAAACAAGACATATAAATATGCAAGTGAAATTGTATCAGAGATAGAAATGAATAAAATTTATCGAATTTCCGTGTTACGACTGAATTTCGAATTCCTTTTAGTGAAATTTAGAAGGAATTTCGTGTTCACTTTAAGGCTATTTCATTGTACATTGATTCATTGGATATAGGATAATATTACGAATGAAATTTCCTTACGCCAAACCATCGTCCACCATCTTCTGAATTTCTGGATAGGACATGAGTTCCATGAATTCTGGATTTTCTGGATTTCTCTTAACGTCAACTAATTGCCACGGTGCTATTAAACCAAAGCGGACGCATTTCAATACTTCTAACATATCTTGCCTCCTGTTTTCCCAATCGTGCATCAGCCACCTAACTGCAGACATGAGTACCTCCATTTCGCTTAAAAAAATTCAAAACTTACTAAATCAAATTTTGGATAAATTATTAAAAGAAAAAAAAGAAAACACCGGGATACCTGTTTACGCAAATGTAATTGGAACGTAACAAGAGGCAAAGTTCATCAACGTCCAATTCGAGAAAGTCCTTGGTGCTGACCAGCATCAGGAAAAATTTCATGATCCTGGGTACCATAAGTTGCATAACAGCTGTGTTGCCAATCTTTCGTGCTTCCAGATAAAGCAAAAAGGCCGTGTCCTCGGAAAAGAGTTCATCGTTATCGATAAAGGCCCAGCACTGTTCCTCTAGTTCTGGTGAGACAAAGAGAAGTTAAAAAAAAATCGACAGGACGATTTAAACAATTTTCTTTTCCTTACACACGGACTTGCAAAATTCACCAAAATTATACTGACCTTTAATTCCAAGATATTGAGCAGCTGTAAATATCTCGAGGATGTTATCGCGTCTCAACAAATGGCAGCCATCGTTATTAGCGCTGATCATCCAATCGTAGATAATCGAGAAGGCCTTGGACGTGACGCTGCTCTGCACGATACTCATATATCGAATATGTTTTAAAAAATATACAAAATTCTTTGAATACTAGAAAATTAGTATTCGAAGATCAGCAAATGACTGATCATCACACACGGGTTCCCTACGTACACGATAAGGGATGAATAAATAATAGGAATTTCCCTCAAGGGTCTCTATCATTTAAATTATTCAAGCTTCCCTGATTAACATGATAAATATATATTCTGCTCGTAAAATAGTGAGTAATCGTCATATAGCAAATTTCCTATATCAGAATAGTTATTTAAAAGTCGCCATTCATCCCCTAAGTAAAGAGTCAAATATAGCCCTTGCCGAGAAGGGATGAAAGGAGTCCAAGGTCGACTGGCTTCGAGCCACAGATATGGAGGGGTTTGCTTGATGCTGACACAAGAGATTGGGGTCGTTACCAGCAGCTACTCCTACATCACAACCCTTGTCTATCCAGGCTAAAGAACGTTTCTACTAGGATATTGGAATTTAGAATGTATCCTGCATACGTATTCGTCTGAGCTCCTCGCAGAATTGCGTATTTCGTAATGAAAAGCCTATTTGTTTCTGTATCCAGAAATCAGTAAGAAATCAGCAAAACCATCCAGATCTTGGATATGGACAATTTACTTTTACCCCATATTACGTACTTTTATATCATCGAGTTATTTTCGTTCGTTCACTCATATTTCAGATTGAATTTCATTCTCCGAAGTATTCGATGGTTGCACGAGGACCAGATTCTGGCTTGGAGTAAAATGTAAAGCGGCTACGGAGCCAAAGGGGGTGAAAGGGGATGAAGCGAAAAAGCTGCAGGTTCAAAATAGTCGTCGAGCGTAAAATCGAATTAACCGACAAAAGGACTTTATTCGCGATTCGGCAGACTCCTATCCTTTAACCAATAAATCTATAATATATTTTGCTAGGATTTAATACATGGCCTGAGCCATCCATGAGCAAGGAGGGTGGAAAAATAGAAAAAGTCAATCAGCGACTGAGTGTGACAGTGAAGAAACGTTGGAGAGTCGAAAATGCCAAGAGAGTGGCGAGAAGAGGACGAGGGGAGCGATAGGATCATTGCTCACGAGTCGAAATTTAGTACAATAAATAGTCCGGGTTCTCAAGTCTGGTGCGTGAAACATCCTGATAATATTGTGAATAGTTCCTAAGCAGAGAAAAGGTCTAAAGGTGCGGTTCGAACTTTCCCGCCCAATGGAATCCTACGGGAGTGGAAGGTACGTCTGTCAGAGTGTAGAAGAGTACAAGAGACAGAAACAGGATGGGATAAATATTTGGGTGAGTCTGAGAGTAAGCTTAGCTGGTTCGGGATTTCAAGAGCTTCGCGGTGACCTTGACGACGTGACAAAGGCTTGGAAATGAAGGTCTCTTACATGAGCTCATAATTAATTGGTAGATTAGGGACTGGGAGTCTGGATGCTGCGAATGTAGCCTAATGGAAGGCACCTGGGATACGTATCCAAGTGAATCTAACAATTTTCCGAGAATACAATTATTTTGTTTAACAATTTTTTTTTAAAATGAAATCTCTCCTTTAATAGAGTCCCTGCTATTTAGTTCTGCTGCCTATTTACGAAATTGCCCTCTTCCATCTATTCCCCTTGGTCCAATATCTAGAATTGCTTGGTAATGATTACGTTTCCAGGAACGAACTCACCTCCGTCAGGTCGACCTCCTTGTCGTTTCTTTTATCGAAGTAGCTGCTGTAGCTCTGCAATACGAGAAGATGACAGTGAAACTCGTCCTGGCCTAGACGAACTATGCAATCAGCGTTCCTGCAAGAGTTTAGGAATTTACTTAGGAATAATGAGACTCCCGAAGAAGACGGCTTACATATAGTTTGTAATACGCCTGGCAAGTTCCTGGTAAAGGTTTGTCTTTTCTGGAAGAATAATATTCTCCCAGTCTATTGGCTGTTCTCCGGTGAATCCTAACCTGGTCAAAAGAAATATTCCAAAGTTTTCCAAATGAATTTCAACCATTTGCTTTTATAACGTACGAGGACAACGGAACTTCGTTATAAGATGGCGTCTTGTTACTCGATGACGAATGTGCAGCTTGTTTTTGCTCCATGACTTCTTTCTGATGCGTTTTACTTCTGTGAGGTTGAGTTTTGACTTTGTACTCGTTGTCGGAGCGTGAGAATTTTTGTTGCAGCTAAATTACGAAAATCAATGTCACCTTGATTAGAAGTTACTTTTTCTATTTAATTAACGGTACTGGTGCACCTGTGGGTGACTCGTAATCGAACTACCGACTGAAGGGGGAAGGTCGATAGTAGGTCTACTCAATTCAGCCTTAACGTCGACCTTAGCGTGTCTAGGATCAGCCACTAGGACACTGACCTTCTTAGACTCGAAAACAACCTAAAAAAAAAGCCAAATTATTTTCAATTGCATTTTGATGAATTTCAATTAAAGTTTTCATGGACACTTCGATACGACCTGATTTGGAATGATCTTCAAGTTTCCGCTAGGCGTCGCCTGAAACGGGAAGACTCTCTTGTTATCCTCGGTATTATTTTCGGCAGAGTGCGTCTGCACCTGCTGCATCAGGATACCTAATCCACCAGCAGGATAACGCTCCTGATTGACAAATGCTTCTCTCGGCAGACTGAAAGGACAAACGTTCTTAAATCAGAAGGGAATTCTACAAAGAATTAGGAATAATCAGCTACCTCAAGCGATGAGCCATTTGCCTCGAGCCGACAGCCAAAGGATCAGATGGACCGCATTGTTCCTTGAAAGTCCTTCTGGTCCTTAAGATCCCGTAGGTTCCTCTCGGACACTCCTGAATCGTTCGGAAACTGGATTTCCCTCTTCTGGATGAACTCTCTTGCGCTCCCACGGGAATTTCCTTCCTCTTGACTCGCCACTGATCTCTCAGCGCCGACTGAACCAGTTTACTCTCGTAAACGAGGTTCACGTTTCCCGGCTCTTGTCTTCTGGCTCCTTGACGATATCTTCGCACCCTTTTTCGTCGTAACGATGTCCTTGGGGATGGCAAACACTGAAGTTTTCTAGATAGAAAGTAATACAGTTTGACAAAGGGTCTATCGTTTAGAAATAAAAAGATACCTCGACGATTGATCTCTATCAGGATATCCTGAAGAGCAGATCCTAGGACAGACCGTATCCTCTGACTTGGAGCTGCGTACGAGGGATCTAGGTGATCTAGGGGGCGTCGGTGATTTTCCGTGATAAAGGACGACCACGCTGCTCTTGCTGTTTTCTTCGCGTGGACAAATCGATGATGCCGATTGGTGCTCGCGTACCTCCAAATCGGTGGTATCTATTTTACCGAAATTT
>JARPRG010000642.1:968214-982376 GCA_031001745.1 Hartigia nigra | reverse complement strand
AAAAAATATGGATAGAACTTTTTCTTATAGCGAAAATTAAGGAACGAGTAAAATCTTCCTGATACGATCTCTTGATTAAAATTGTAACGTCAGCAGGGCCGTAATAACCGATCTGTTGTGCCCAAGAAATTTAATCCCTGTGAATGTGAAAATTAAATCTGTCGCTCCCTGGGACGTATTTAGGGATCTCCCTTTAATGAGAAAAAGGTCCAATTGTTTTCCGCGTATCATTCCATTTAGCGGCGTGACACCTCATAAACCCACCAGTGGCCTTTTGCATTAGTGTAATGAGTTAAACGTTTAATAAGACCCGGGCGAAGGATTACGTCATGGGTCAATCGAAGCGAATTTCCCATTAAAGATATTTTCCATTTTTATTGAAGCGATAAAGGCTGAGAAGTCTTGATATGAAAATGGTAGTATCTCGATCACGTGTTAGATAAAGCAACGTCCAATCTACAGAGCAAATGGAAGACAGTACTGTTATGACGTCCCGTTAGACGAAATAACATTCGGCCCGTCTGTTCGTAACAGGATAGAGTGACATCTGGTATCCGTGACGAGTAGAATTATCTCGAAATTACCATATAGGATATTTTCCCGGCTCCATGGTTAGCGTGTTGGGGCGCTATGGTATAAAAGAGCGCTATAGGTATACATTGTAGACAATTTTGCATGGAAATAACCATAAGGATATAATATGGCCACGTTAAATGATCATGCGAGCATTCATTGTAATACTCTTAAATTATTTAAATTTGCCATAACTATCGTTAAACTGCTGTATCTAACAAGTAGATAAAAAATCCTGTTATTTCGGACTGATTGAGTTGCTGTACTTTCGAAAGGCACGGCGGACAGATACAGTTATCACGGTAGAATCGTCATCCCGACGAAATATGAAATTTCCAAGAAATTTCCAAGAAATTTCCTTACGGAAAATTCAGAGTAAAATTCCTGGAAAATATAGAGAATTAGGTCTATTTTGAAATTTTCGGGAACAAACGGTCATCGAGTGGAAACAACTTTCCTCCTGTCTATATTTAAACTGCTATGACGCTTCGCAGTGACGTCGACGCACAAGACCATTGACGTGCGGGACGTCGGTATGCGTCGTGACGCCATGCATCACGTTTACATTAATCCTAGTTTCGAATGAGGTAGTCGCAAAGTCACTGCGTTCTCCATTTTCTCAGTAAATATATACACCCCCCTTTCTTTTCTACTCCTAAAACGGACGGATTTAATTATCAAATATATTTTCTTCTTTATCACATAGGATCAGCTGATAACTCATGATCGATGTTTAAAAATATTCAATTTCCATCTCATGTACAAAATAAAGTGACGGATTGGTAAAGATCCCGGAAGTAAAGAGATTAGCCAGTCACGTTCTTCCCATCGTGCTGGACCCATAGAGTCATGGTGTTTCTACAATTGCAGTCGTGATAACAGAGAAACAGATGGAACGAAAGAAAGGAAGAAAGAAAACTAGCAAGAGGAAGAAGGACCTCGAAGTGTCTCCTGCGACAATCATAACTTTCAATTATTCATAAACCATAGCCAGGCTGCGCTCTTTCATCATCTCGATAGCATCTTTTACTCGGCTCTATGAGATTCTCATCCTTTTCTTGTTTTTTTTTTGTTTGTTTTCCTTTCACATTCACTCCCTCTCTTTATTTCAATCTCCCCTCTAGTTCTTTCCAGCTCGATTCTCACTCCAGGAAGCTTCTTCGAGTGTGGCAGCTTCTTCTGGTCCAGGACTTTCCTGTAGGAATCCCAAAGGATTCAAGAATTCATTTTGAATTCTACGAAGTAATACTGAACTCAATTTCTTCCTGATTTATCTTCATTCTCCTTCTACACTGTAATCGTCAAGTTGTACTTCCTGAAGTCCATAGACCACGTCGTGCAACTGTTCCAGGAGTAAGCACGAATCTACTTCTTTTCCTGATCAAACGAATGACTGACTCCAAGTAAGAGGGTCGCTTCATCTCGCTTGTCTTCGCCGTCACGTCGACGTTTACCGCAAAGACATTCATTTTCATAACGTTTTGTAAGACGGACTGTTATTCCCTCGACGTCCGCTTCCGGGTTGAAGGCGCTGCAATGCTAGAAACGTGAGGAGGACCGGGAGTCAGGAAGACGAATTACAATACCCGGATCGATAAAGGTGATTGATCAGACTGATAAATTTACTTTAACTGACAAAACCAATTTCGTCCAGCGACGCAACTGTCTCAGTATCCATGTAGCTACCAATTGCCCATTGGAATACACTGAAATGCAGCAGTCGGTCAAGCTGCAAATGAATCCAGCTGCAACCAATTGCACTGGATCGATTGGCTGGGAAAATAAGAAATCTCCTATACTATACTGGTCTGTTCCAACGTACCAATTAGATTTGACAGCTGTCACATTATGACTTTGGTTTAATACCAATTGGCAATACTGAATCGTTCCAATAAATATGAACAAGTTTTTCAAAGTCTCATTTCGATTTTGATCGATAATCGATTGGACTTTTGACAAGATCGATTCGCACCGAAGAATCTCATTTATTAAAGAACCTGATGGGAATCCTACCATTCTTCTGGCTACGATCACGTCCACCTTCGAATTTCCTATAAAGTCCCTATGTCTCGGTATCTAGGAACATTTCGCTTCTAGTCCAATGATCCAACTGTATTCGCTAGGATTGCAGCGGTCGTTGCCACTCGTTGCCAATCAGCCTTCCTGTCTCTTCGTGTCGCAAAATCCCATGCTGAACAATGAAAGGACTAGCGTAAGTGACTTTACTGATTTGTATAAAGAAAAAGGGAGCCTCCTTTGGATGCTGTCTTGTAAAATGGCTGCAGGGGAGACGTTTGACTTTTTTTGCCTTTGTCAAAGTCGTAAAAGCAGCAGTCTCCTTTTTATCCCGAAGGATCGATCGTGTCCTATGGGGGTCAGAGGTCCGAAATAATAACGCCATCCTGCCGGCTTGTTTCCAATATGAACGTTTTGTCCCGACAAAATTGGATTACCCTGCGGAGCTAAGTCAAGCTTCCCTCTGACGAGCGTTTAGGGGTTGAGATTCGATATTGTTAACCGAGGGGTGGCACATTGGATAATTTTACCAGGAAAATCGAGACGCGTAACGATTCGCATTAAGAGGATTAGAATTTTATTTTGCAAAAGTTTTTTTTTTTCTTTATATTTCAAATTATGCAATATCTCTCGAGGCCGTCGAATAAACTTATGAAGCGATTATAAGAGGAGCAAAAGGGTTTCTCGGGATTGGAGAGGGACGGGAGGGGGTAATTAGGAACTCTTCTGTAATTTTAACTTTGTTTCCCCAACCTTTTGCAAAATTCACTGAATCTCTCCCCTCTTCCACCACTTACTAAAAAGTTAATCGTTTCTCACAAATTAGATTCCTTCATTTTACTTGGAAGTAATTTCTAAGTGGATCGTAAAAACTCACGCTGCCTGTTGTCTACAAACAAATCCAACTAAATCTCAACGCCGTCTACGTTCGTCATTCGTCATTCGTCAACGACAGGTGCGTTCTTTCTTTAAATAGACGCGCAGAAAAGAAATAAATTCCCGACATTCCCAAAGCAATTTTCAACGTTGACGTCTAACTGGCAGAAACTCAGTGAAATTACGTAAATCTGTCACGTTTTCATGAATAAGTAATGCATCGCATATAAGAGACGCGGGACTCGTGTTTTGTTACGAGTTAGAATGTGGGTGGAAATATATCTTTAAACAAAAAAAAAAAAGTCAAACAGATTAAAAAGAAGTGACGTACACAGGAAATACGATAGAGTGTAGAAAGTTCATAAAGTTCTGCAGACCTCAAGGGTTCCCACCGTCTAAGTTTCAGGCAGCGTCTCAGGCTTTTCCGTACTAAATTCATTTTGAATGGTCGTATTCGGTCCAAAGTAGATTTCCTCGTAACGTGCAGCCTGAGCCGCGACGTTAATAATTTAACCGAGACTGTAATGAAAACGAATGCAGAGCTCAAGAGGGGGTGGGGGGGGGGGGCAGATTTCTGACGCAATGCGTCCTTCGCCAGTACAAAAGCAACAATTTCAATCTGGTTAAAACAAACTGAACCAATTAAGCAAAAACGATTAAATCCTCAAATACCTACATCAATGTCATCCGAAACATAAAGCCTCTATGTATATATATATACATATAGCATCTATATACATATTTATTTTTAGACAAAAATCATAAAACATAAAGTACTATAGCAAGTCAAAATGACTATAGCGATATTACGAGTTATAGCGGAAGATTATAAAACCTATACGCAATATCTTGTAAGGCCCAGCGATATCTTGCTGTTAAATAGAAAAATATCTAGACAATTTAGAGCCGCAGAGCAATACGTAGAAAATATTCGAACGGTGCTTGGCAACGTTAACACTAGTCAACCGCAGAAGCGTCGCGACGGTGAATCAGCACGTGGTAGCCGAACAGAGCGTCGAGGGCCAAAATGAGTATCGCCGTTGTTGACGACGCTCAAGTATCCCCAGGCAGTTATAAGCGGCATTCGAGGTCGACGTTGATGGGCCCGAAAACCAATTGCGAGACGAGAGGACAAAAATCATTCGCAGGTTAAACCGAACGTTCGTGATCTTTTTTTAGCAGTTGTGAATGCACCTTTAATCCTGCTCAATTTTAATAACGAATTATTTAAGGCGCATTGACACGACGCGATGTCTCGTTGCATTTTTTTTTTCATCATCCTTACCAGAACGATTCTTACGTATTTTTTCGAGGACGCTTCTTGGCTGAAGGATCAGATCGGCTCTTATATTTTCTTTCTAACCGATCAGGCTGCTTCGAACGATCCATGGTCGATCGACACGCCGTTGTGAACGTTCCGCTCGTTACGCATCGCCAACAGGAGTCCTGATTGTTGTCGCTGCGAAATTGCCTATCCTCCTTAAGAGTTAACGATCTCGTGTTTTTCTTCTGTAATTCGACGGAACGTTTTCTTAACGTTCCCCGTTTTCACTGACGCGTCTTGCTATTGGCTGACAGATATTTCTTCTGGGACCGACGAGGAAGCTGCGCGGATTAACGGTGACGGTTCGTTCAAAATCCGTCAGTTTTTTAACGCGTCTTTCGATCAAATATTGTTGAGTCGATCGATGCGAGGCTTTTTAAAAAATTTCATTTGTACGTTTAACTCGTTAACTTTTTAATACCTATACACGTTTCTCGATGGATCAATTGTGTTTAATCCAAATGACAAGCTGACCTACCTTAACGTCGAACAAGACTCCATTTTTAATCCGTTACTAATAAGATTAACTGTTATGTAAATAAGAAGCATATATCTAACTGATCCTCGAACCACCAGTCACGGATCTACTCGTATTATTTCATTAAATTCAATATGAATTTCTCCTTCTACGAGGATAAATATATTCGTCAAACTGTTCTTTTTTGTTTTATTCATCTCATAAATTATAAATCCGTCCGTACGAATTGAACGGTCCTCGTAAAATTGAAAAAAAAAACAAGAAAAAAATGAATGGACGTAGCCTTCGAAATGCATGCATACTAGGCAAAAAGTAAAAATGTTAAAATCGCAGAAAATCGATAGCCGATCGACGAGGTGACGTCAATTATCCAAACACACCCTCCTTCACGAATATATAATACAATTTTTATTTAAAAGTTCAACCAATGACATTTTGAAAGACGTGTATTCGTATCGAACCCTGAAAATTCAGGAAGAATTTAGTGGGGGAAAAAAAATCACTCGAAAATATAATAGAGCAAGGAATATACAAAGTTCGGTAATATAATTCAGGTAATTTCAGTGACGTGTTATCGCTTATCGTTCGCACGCACTTGCACGTGGTACCGAGGAGCTATTACGCCTTTCTCGATAACACAATGCCATTTGCAACTGGCACCAACTCGGTTTAATGTTGACTCTGGAGCTACGAGAAGTTTTACGTGGACGTTTTAATTCGCTGGAATTCTCCAAGAGTTTCTCCCACCATCGTTACAACTGTCGAATAACAACAACAAGAACGTCACCTCCGCCATACCAGCTACAAGTAGTTATACGTACACGTACATAAATATGCACACAGATCTGCCACGTATAACACATTATATTAGTGTAGCTGGCGTCAAAGTGTTACTCGGTGCCAAGTTCAGGAAACGAAAGAAGAATGACTAGTGCGTGTGCGTACAGAAGCGTGTACGTACACGTAAATACGTGAGAGTGTGAGACTCCACCAGATACGTATTTTCCGATCTATTCTCGTCGAAAACGCGGCTGAATTCAAAACCGTGAAAACTTTGGCAAGCTCTCATTTTCGTTGGGTTGTTTTGTTCAGATAATTGCGCAGGCGGCTTAAGGTCTATTATCGTAACCGTTACGTCTACGATAACACTACGAAATCTTGTTTCCACTAATTGTTCGTTTTAATTGGAGCCGTAAGAGTAAAGAAAAAAATAATAGTATCGGAAGATTGACGCGTTACCGCTCAGGCACGCTTCTTATCTATCTCCTGGTGCCTCTGGCGCTGCTGTATCGTTCGTTCGGTGCAAGTTCAGTCGTTAGCCGCTAGGAGCGCGGCGAGTAGCGTGTAATGAACGTAATCGAAACTCTACGGGAGTATCCGAAGGTTCCAGTCATCGAGACGCAATCAATTTGACTGGCAAGAATAATGTCTCGGAAGGCAATTAATTATCGAAAGTCCACCTCCCAAGCACGGAACGCTTTCTTCGAGATCTTATTGACGATTCATCCTCCGTCTTTCTTCTCTGTTTTCGTTCCTACCGTTGCCGTCTTCTTTTCAGCATTATGCTTATACACCTAACTCTCTCTATATATATGTATATATACACCCACCTAGTCTGTCCATTGTCTACGTTAATTACCGTCCTCAGAATGGAAAATCGACTGTCACTCTTCTTCGAATATCTCTTCTTCCTTCCAGAGTGTCTTACTGGATTTTACAAGGACTTTCGACATGTGCTTTTCTATTATTCGACAAGGAGCCAAATATTTTTCAGTGACAAGGAAAAAGCATTTTTGTCTTTCAGAAACACGTGACTGGGACGTTTGATGAGAATTAGTGATAAGGTCGTAACTGAGAATTTTAATGAAATGATGATTTCTCGATAACGTAACAGATCTTACGTAATATGTACGCGGGAGTCTTAAACCGTGGCGTCTTCTCCTGGTTTTTGCCCCTCGATAATTTATTGTTAGCCAAACACTTTTAATTGACTTAGATGCATAGGTGTATTACCGACACGTGTGTTTGTATATATGTACAGGGACGTGTATGATAAAAATTTTAACGATTTCAAAGTCGCTTCGTAACACGTGGAAGGTCGGTATACTGTGATAATTATCGTATGTAACATGCGTAGTATAACTGTATGTACAAACTGATAAATTAATGTTGAATGTTTACAGTTGAAATTAAGATGACTGAATAATCATACGTAAGATTTTAGCTCAGTGTGACTTGAAACGTAAGAGATTCGATCGATCGTGTTATTACGATCAGGATCTATATATATATATATATATATATATATATATATATATGTATACAGGGTCACGGGTGTGTCCATACTTGTGTTAGTAATGAAACCAGCCGTTTATGCTAATTACATACTTTACACGTAAAACGAAAGTAAATCAACGTATAGGTACAAGCGAACGTAGAGGCAGTTATGCTAACGACTTGCATACTTTATACATAAGATACGCGGTGCAACGAGAGTCTGACTGAAGCTAGAAATTTTCTCTGCACTTTGAATGCACTTTCCGGTGCATCTTTCTTGCATCGTGAATACTTTCTTTTTTTTCGCGAATAAAAAATTGTTTTCACGCAAAAAAAGCGTACCGAAATTGTTAGCTGTCGGATATCGAAATAAAAATTTCAGATGGATTAATTTATTGACTTTGACAATCGGCGATATAGTATCGCTAATGAGGATGGTCGTCGACCGGATGAAGAAATTCTTTTGATAACCTTGATTCGATTAGATCGTAATAATTTGTTACGATAAGCCCCAATTAGAATCAACTGCGCAATAGAATATTACCGAATGGCATATATCTCGATATATATTGACATTGGATGTCAATGATCTGTTACATTATGTACATATTAGCACTAACTAATAAGCCAGAGTCAGATATAATTATTATCATTTTAATCATTACTAACGTACTATACTAATATCACTTTCTTGAGTAATTAATTACTGTTTACTCATTGTACAACTGATAATTTATTCTTTTGATTATGCTCTAAATATTTTTTGTTTGTTTGTAAATACTCAAAAAAAGATCTTATTCACAGTCACGCGACCTTTCAATTAGCATTGATCCAATTAGTTTCTAGTATATCGTGTATAACGGGTCGTGTAATAATTAACAAGTTCAGTGTGTCCTCGACTTTCTCTGGCAATGGCCGTTAAAAATATCATCCAGTCTGCCGGAAAAAAAAAAAAAAGATGGTCGCCGCGCAACACAAGCTTCCGTGTCCAATGAGCGAATTTCGATGGATTAGATTGTTTTGACATTGGTGCGTCGACAAAACGAGTTTATTATCAGCGACAGCGGTAATTGAAAACACTGTCGATCGCTGAAAGTGGTTATGAGTCGTCGGCTCGTTCATCATATTGAGCGTCGAAATGCGCCATTATGCCATAACACGTGTTCGTTCGCATAACAGTAAGCACGTAACAGTCGCTGAATACAAATGAATGCGCGTTCACATTGTGCGACACGTTTCGCTATTGCATTTTCAAGAATCTCCCATAACGCTTCTTAAAATTCATAAGATACTGGAGTCTCTCTTGTCCTCTCTCTCTCTCTCTCACATACACACTGACACCTCGTTTATCTTGGTTGTAACAGCGAATCTGTATCTGCGATTACACAACGGAACGGCAGGGATTTATCGCCGGTTAGAAATCCATCAAGTAGAATGCCAGGGTAGATATATATATATGTATATATACGAAGGAATACAAAAATATAAACTTAAAAACAGGAACGTAGGATGATTCATAATGTTTAACAGTAATACTAATTGCACAATAATTTTGAAAAATCAAATCAAGGTCAGCCCTTGTTTATATTTTTAATTAAACAATAACGACTTCCTGTTGTTTGATATCAGCAATTTTTTTGTCATCGCTACGTCCAACGCGCAGTGTCATCCGCGCAAGGAAATATTGAAGTTTCGTCATACTTATTTCTGACAATTATACATTTCCGCTTCCACATTCTCTTCTGGCATTTAAATTGCTTGCCCTATATGCGCGCGGTGCTTCCCTCCACGTATGCGCATAGGTTTCTGCGCAATCGTCTACTTGAATTATGTTTTCGCGCCAATCAAAGTAAGGTAGGTTAGGAGTAATAAAAAAATGAAATATTAAAAAAAAAAAGGCAAAATAATCCAGTGGCAGTAAAGTGTACCATGGGAAATGTGAGGTAGGTAAGTGGATTCAACCATATGAGTGGATTGGCGACATGAGTATCAAATTACGTAACTCGACGCCATGGCCGACAGCTGGTTGACCCATGGGTGAAAGGTGTTTCTTTCTGGTTTCCTACGAGGCACAATCACTTTTGAATTTTTAGATGTAATCGACATTATCAAAGTGAAGGGAGAAGAGAGCTAGCCGATTACTGGTTCATCCCCCACTATATATTATTGCCCAATACTTGTGTCCTTATCTCATTGTCGACTAATAGTCATTTTAATTATGACGCGAAATTTTGAATTTCTCAAAGGAAAGATCGCTCGATTGATAACCTTCCACAAAGTGCTGGAGAACGGCTGAATGTTCGTGCTGTGAACTTTCGAATTTTTTTGTTAACACGAACAATTCAATAGAAAATTGAGACTTTGTAGATTTTTAATAGGGATCGAAGAAAGTGACAATTCGAGGTAATCTAGGCAAGTATTTTCGTACGAAATGGCGGCCATTAAGATATTAAGATTTCTCATTGAAGATTTTACATCCTTTCCAAGGATTTCTATTTATTTCTGTAAGCGCTAATGGACTCAAGTATTTTCATCGCGTCTTCAAAATGCCTATGTAAGCTTTGACCGATATTCCGAACGGACTGTTTATCGATGACTTCGTTAATTAGCACTGTCCCGCTTAAAATGCCGGATACGGAAACATAAACACAACACGAATATAATTTTATGATGAATTCCTTGAAATTCTTTTTAATGTTTTTTTTGAATGGATTCACGACTCTTTTTAAATGTCTGTTATTTTTAGAAACGTAGTACAAAGATACGGAAGATCTTTGTCGCTACGGACTCCCGTGTCTTCTTAAAATGATAACGTATTTCGAGTAGACTTGTAGGTTATCGTCGTATTGGATTTCCTTTTATCGGATCCTAAAAGGATTCTACCGGTTTGAGGAATCCTCTGTAGAAATCCTGTCCAAGATATATATATATAGACATAGAGAGACTGACTGACCTCAAGTAAATACTGGAACCGCTACTATATCAACTGATGCAACTGCTATCTTCATCCAGCGAATGCACCTATTTACTTAATGCATTCTGGCACTAGCATAAAGATCTTACCTAGTTTTACCTCTCAGCATCCCCAATCCATAAAATTCACCCTCTTAGCATCTTGCGGCATGGCTGTACTATTTTAACGTGAGAAGACCTTTTTTTTTTCTTATTCAAGAACAGGTACGAACCCCGTCTGGTTATTGGAGTTTAAGACCTCTGACCCGGAAGTATGGGAGTGCAGCCAAGAATATTATAATATTTCCCTTTTCCCACAAAAATTCTCTCCATTGAAATCCTTTCTTGGCAAGCTTATATCTCGCGTAATACTAATACATAAAGTAGATACACCATACACCGAGCCAGACCTTCAGACAGTCTACTATAGTACATTGGCTATAGTACGATTCGCTATATACCAGGGTATATATAGCTATAGAAAATATATTTAGGATCAAAGGTACGCCTATAGATTCTCCAGACAATTCAATCACTTCCGATAACAATGGTTAACCGCATGACGTACACAGAGTCCCCGCTAACCAAAGGAAATAAAATTTTGCACGCAGGTAACTGGATGCAATATTCATTGGCAGTAAATGTATGCATATCTAGGGAAATCCAATGGCACGTCAGCCAATGACGATCTTCACTGGATTTTCGGTGACCCCTACTGATTCTCTGGGGACCGGAACCGCTGACCCGGAAGCTGGAGTGGCGCCAGCATCAAAAGCCCTACGCTAAGGTTATGGAGTGGCGAACCACGTGCAGCAGAATTGTAGCTATTTACAGAAGTGAGGGGTGACTAAGGGTTGGATGCTGCTTCAAGTGGTACATAGAGGCTGAGAGGTTGAAAGGTCGAATGCCAAGTGCCGTGCAGCCAAGGCAACTCAAAAGTATACAGTATATTACTATCTAGCGCCATCTACAACTGTACACAAGACTCCCAGTAAACTTAACGTTGCAGTTACATGAGTACTCGGTGCAATCACAGCCCTCTTGCCAGCTGTCTTCATTATCTTACAAAAAACTTCCAAGCAAAGTCAACAAAATTCTCCAAGGCAATCTTATGAACTTTATAATCCGCCATTTTCTCGTCTACTCTCGTCGTCGCGCGAACGAACAAGGAAAAACGCAGCTCTTTATCGAGTAATCGGTAAATTCGTCGAGGGAAATGCTGCTTGTTAAAGGGCAGATTTATTATAACGTCGCGAAAATTATAATGGCGGGTCTTTCACGTGAACGAGGGTAAGAGGGTAGTAAGGGAGGCGGGGTGGCACATATAAATAAATTACAGAGTCCCAGTAGTCCCTCCCGTCGCACCAGACAATCTGTCATGGTGTCACGGGTACACAGGCATCCTGACGTCCATACGCAGATACGTCAGACGAAGGTACGTGTGTCGTATACGACTGTGCTTGGCCGTCGCGACGCCCAGGTATCCATCCGGGTGTTTACAATATTCGACTACAGTCCATTGGGTAATAAGCATCGCATACTATTACCGAAACGCGTATGCGTGCAAGTGAATACATTAAACGCATAACCTAGTTTTTATATGGCGACAACGCGCATTGTGCAATCGACCTGTTAAACGGTAATATATATGTGTGTATCCGTTGAACCGACTACTCCAATAATTCTTTCCCTTTTCATTTCGAAATTGCATCGCCGTACGTTCCACGGTAACCTGTGCGTATACGTCGAGCTGATTTGTCACATGACCAAAAAGAAAAGAAAAAAAAAAAGATTATACTCAATGTCGACGTCACCCGAGACCAGAAATAGGTACGCGTGTACCGATAAACATTTCTGCAAATTTACACGAGTCTCGAATACGCTTGCGTCAGAATGGATGGTAACGATGATTAACGATAAACTGTTGCTAATTACGAGGAACAATAAAGCCGAGTCATTGCACAATGGATTGCGTAACGCAAGTGACATTATACTACATGTCCAATAAAACCAAATCAACGCGTCAACCATCCACATCGATCATTCCTGGATGTATAACAATAATAATTTGTTTAAACTATGAACACTCAAATCGTCGAAAAAAAAAACAAAAAAAAAACTGTGGAGGCAGAATCAAAGAACGCGAAAAGGCATAGGAAACTTGCATTGGTAACGTCAACGCGATTACCATCCATAGGCAAATATTATTAATACGAATGTGTGTGTCTCTATGAGCGTGCTATAACAATAATATTTGCATAACCTCGCTCCATTATAATTATCCATATTTGCAAGTTCGCACAACCATTCGTAGTTACGTTCTGTCATTTACTACCCTCGAATATTCATAACGATCATATATCATACGTGTATAGTATATATATATATATATATATTTAACACGTGTATCCATAATGCATATAGACAGTCGAAGATGGTTCGACGCTTTGGGCCCGCGTATCGTAAAGGCAGCTTTCCAACAAACTACCACTGAATGAGTATCAGGTACGTTGCGACGTCGATGTCGTTAGTCCTCGAGTTACTGCTGCGTTAGTAGTTAGTATACAACGACAAAACCCTCTAATCAGCCTTAGCGAGTTGCCACTCGGTTACTTAGCGCACCCCTGCTATACTCTGTAATCAGCGTCTCGGGCTTCTCGCACTCGTTACTGAGCCATACCTAGTCTGGAAATAATGGTCGTCATTCTCCTGTGAGTAACAGCTGGATTCTCCTACAGGATACGCGTTGTCGGGACGAACGGGAGACTCCTGGACATTGACCAGGATGGAGTCAAGTAGATGATCGATTTATTGATCGATGATCGATATCATCCTTTAACGTTATAAGGGATATTTATGGGAAGACGTTGATATATGGGAACTGTATATTTATTATAGGAACCTGAATAGGGGATGGCTACCGATTTTCAAATTTTAAAGGGGAACTTAACGGGGTTCCGATTAACATGCTAAACTGTCGGTCAGTGCTAACCGGTATTTTACCGATAAGCAGATACATATATTTAAATGGTAATTGTTTCTTGGGTTCAGAAACTTTGATAAAGCTTAACAAATTCATACCGGTTTTGTTTTCTTATTTTTAAAGCTAATTTCTTCGGCTGTTTTATGACGTCCTTCATTTTTCATCGTTATCGCCTTTACGTTTTACAGCTTTCTTTTATGGATCTTCGTAGAAATTTGCTATGATTTCCATTAGAGCGATTCCTTCGTACGTCGAGGTTTGTCGTTTCACGAGTTTTCATAACGATTTCTTCGCGACTCGCAGTCTTTTTATACAGCAATATGTATATATGGATAAGATAGGATGAATACAGGTTCGAAAACCGTTAGTCCCGTCGAAACAAGTTTCTTTTTTTTTTTTTTCTGGATGGACTTGCAAATTGTGTCAAGTCGAACCTCCAGTCGAAGTCCTCGACTTTACGTCATAGATCTCAGATCAGATCGATCTAATGCTTAAACTCTTTAAGGCTCGACAAACTACAGAAACGATTTTCAAGTCCACTCGATCATTCGTAAATCTCGAACTGGACTGCCGACTGTGTAGACCGAGATATCCTCCGCGTATGAACGATTGGCAAATAAGTTGATACCGAGATTTGATCTTGATTTAATCAAACGGCATATATATATATATATATATATATA
>JARPRG010000642.1:925586-939761 GCA_031001745.1 Hartigia nigra | reverse complement strand
ACCTATACCTAACCTATACCTAACCTATACCTACCTGTACCAGGCCTAACGCCAAACTATATACATACGTCACATCTTTACAATGACGAATGCAAACATCACTCACGGCCTAACCTTAGCCCAAGCGTCTCAGTCAAGTTTCTCTCGAAACGTACAACTACAGGCATCGGTACGTAATCCGTAGGTATATTTTTTTCGATGTTCTCTCGTTGAGCAAACACGCATAGTTTTACGCATTCACGCACACTGGAAATCAGCCACACGCGCAAAGAGCTTAACAGACAGTACGGTCACTCGGTCGAGGTATTCCTGGGATGACACATGCCTGCACCTTCGCGAGCACGAGGTCTTCGCCGTCTATTAATAAATATAGGTCGACGCGACGCTCTAGCACCGATCTTACTCTAATATGTTACAAGCTGAGATTTAAAAGTTTTTATAAAAATATACACAAAATAAAAGATATATCCTTATATCGTATGAGTGCGTTGATAAGGGTGCGTTTGACAATTTTTTTTTTTTTTTCTTTTCTTTCATTTATTTACATATATAATCACCGTGAAATTACGTTCGCTGTGAATCCCTTTGCTGTTAACGATAATCCGCAGCAGCGACTAAATTTACGAGACAAAACTTTTTATCGCGTCGGATTGCAGCTCGTAAAGGAGAGATTGCTTGGCCGCAAGAATTTCACTCGACGCCCACCTATAATAGCATACGATTACAAAGAGCACCTGCTGTATATACATATATACCAGTCTGAGATTGTATTACGTGTTAAAAGTGAAAGACAATTGTATACACGGCTACTGGATATGATTAGAGTTCGGATGAAAGCTCATGATCCTTCGTTTACTTGAAAGCAAAGAAATGATTTGTTCAAGGGTCAAAGGTCAGTCTATTTCCAAGTAAACAACCAGCCACCAATAACCCGGCAGATTGTTTTCGCTGAGTCGCGAATGCCTTGGTATAATTTGAAGTCGTTGTTCTTTCAACACCGTGTATATAGTTTGTTATTGAATAATCCATTGGGTATAGGAAGCTTAACGTAACCGGACGGAATGTATTCGTGACATTTGAGGGGTGTCTTAAATTAAACAGTAGCGGCTGAGCTGGCAGAGAACTAAAGAACGCGACGATTGCCTCACGGATTTTGGCAATGGGAATCGCTTGGCTTCTCGCGTGGATGCTTCGATATGTCGATTTGCCAACTCCTCGTATAACCGAGCGCCATGCTTCTCCTCAGTAGAACAGTCCCGGTCTTGTGCAGACGGGCGACACTCTTCTGCCCTGTTAGAAGAGCTGTACCCATCAGCCACTCGGGCAAGAATTTTAATAATTATTTTTAGACTGACGCTTCAACGCAGCTCGAGATGATCGCCAACCAGCAGAAGTTCAATCCCAAACTGGATCCGTTTGGTCCAGGTCGAGTCTGACTACTTACCGGCGCCTTCCCTGTAACGGTTACCGGGATCAACGCTTGTCCGACGACTACCGGTAGTCAACTGTCGAGCCTGATACCGGAATTAACCCGTTTATAACAGACACTCACCGGTACACTGGAGAGACAAGGAAGAACTGAAAAAAAAAATAAAACGTAGCCTTACTTTCTTCTCTAATGAAAACGAACCTTTCGTCATGCTTATACGTGATAAACCTTGGGCGGCTTTTCACGGTTGTAAGAAAATAGGAAAGCTGTACCGGACAAAGAACAGGAGTTAAGGTTCAAGCTGGTGTGTCTATATCGATCGTGTTGATCACCTCTCTGTACGACTTTAAGTGTGCACTCGGCTTTAAGCTATGTATACATGTACTGTAAAAACTGTTACGTCGATTCGGGACGTAACGCGCTTATGCGTACAACACTGTACATACGTAATCGCCTTTATGTAAGGTCGCGTCTCTCGGCGAGCGTATTTAACGAATTGGAACATACGGTGTATTTGTCGAAAGATCCTGCGTGTCATGTGGGTGCGCGAAACTAGTTTAAAGCGACGCTTGCGAATAAGACTGAAAGGGAAATCGTGCATGCCACTATATACGTTATATTACGGGTATTAGATTTTCTATCGAAATTACCCTTTGGAATTTTCGAGCAGCGACGGAGTCGGAAACTCCAAGTTGATTATTTGCGTGTACTATCGCTCTCTTGTATACATATATACATGTATGCTCGCACCTCCAGTGCCTACCGGAATGTGGCTATAAATTGTGGCATCGTTATGTCAGGCCTCTATTATGCAGCTGCATTTAATAATCGTAACTACGTCGTAGACACGTGCATTAGTTATCAAGGTTGCACCACGTTGCCATCAGTTCCTGTTCTTTCCCGTTAAAGCTAAGTTCATACCGAATCCTTGAGCTAGCCTTTGGCTCGAGTATTTTTATACCTTGCTCTCTTTTCCTCTCTCTCTCTCTCTCTCTCTCTCTCTGTTTCTCGCTGGCAGACGAGTCTAACTGTTGTTCCGATTTCCAGCATTTTTACAATAAGGTACAGTGGAGTGCGCATGCGCGAATAAATAATTCCTTCTCTAGTTTCCGGCCAGCTTGCGCCGGAAGAAGCCGCCCGATATTAAAAAAACAAATGTATAAGAAACAGATAAACAAGACAACCGGTTTATAGGAAAGCGACGCTTACCGCAAAGCGGATTCTTTTTATCAGTCACCGTTTTTCTTATCTCCAGTCGGACTTCCATGGACTTTATGTTTTTTTTTTCACATATTCCTATTGCACCGACACGAGAGATAGGTCGTCGTAAAGCCTCCACCGAAAAGGAGCCGAATAAACAAAGGATTATTTCTGCTTAGCCAAGTAAAACAACGTCGCACTTTCTGACCCACTAATAAAATAGATCCTTGAAACCGAACGGAACTTATCGATCTGTTCGATACCTGCGAAAGCAGCAGAGCTCTGTGAATTGCGCAACAATTAAAAATCAATCGAAGAACGATCGACTATCGACAGTCCACCTTCACTCAGATCTATCACGACGTATGATAATAATTAATCGATACCCTTATCGTCATGAAAAATCTTAACGGCATCTCGTATAACTGGTCGAAGAAGACGCCAATTTTTGTTCTCATTTTTTGTTGTTGTCAACAACAGTCGCCAAGCGGGCGATAAGGTAACGCGCCTATTCGCATTGTACTTGCAAGTAACGATCGTGCCTCGGCGATAGGCGAAACATCCAGAACGTTCCATTAATTTGAAGAATCAATTTCTGAGGCCGTAATGCAGCGACCAATCGATACGATAGCCAATACCCATAATTGTATCGATACACAGACTTACAGGTAACTAAGCAACCCAGTCGTTCGTATGCTTTGCAGTGCTATAAACGTAAAGAAATAATAGTAAGAAGAAGATGCGGAGTAACTCGCGTAGATCCAGAAAGCGTGTCGAAAATTTCGAGGTCTTTGGCCTTTAACGCGTAGTTTATGAATGGAGAAGTGTGTAGGCAAGAGAAGCACATCGGATGTTGCATTACTGTTATTGAAGCTACGCGCCGGCGCGTTGAGTTTCCCTATACCCACATGTGTAAGCGTGTATGCGTTCCAAGTGGTTAGTACCGTGTGTGTATACGTGTCTATACGTCGAGTACGAATTGCGTAACGCGTATAACCCGAAGGCCTCTACGGTGACCGTGGCCGCTGTAAAAAGTCCCCGACATAATCGTACGTACGAATAGACGTTGTGACAGAAAGCGACTTGTAGGTTTTGTGATTGTTACATCATTCTCGTGATTACACGTATATGGGATACTTCGCCTACCAAACTTAACCCTTGTAACACTGTCACGTGTCTACGAAGAGTCATCGCGTGCACGCTGTATATTCAGTCGCACGTAACTGGATATCTGGATTTTAGTAGAGACGAAGTTAAATAGTTTTGTGGAAAAATTGAAATACTCGTGAGATTTTTAAGGGCTAATGTGCAATTGACGGGAATTGCTGTTTAAGATATTAATTGGAAAGTCGCGAATAGACTGGGGGTGGACCTTGAGTAAACGAGCTACGTCGGATTCTGTCACGGGCTGAGAATGACCGTGGAAGCAAACAGGAACAGAACGATTATCCAGGGAACGAATGAAAGCGAACGAAGAGTCGCTCGTTGCGATTTTAACGTAGGACGGAATATTTTTGTGAATCGTTCTTTTATTCGTTGTGCGTTGATGCACGGAATCGATAAGGATCGATAATCAATTATTTTATGGACGATAACGATATCGAAGGCACGTACGATCTTTCGAGAAATTCTACAGACACTTGTTCACATAACTTGACTTATGTCATTTTTTGGCAATAAAAATTAAAAAAAAAACAAACAAACGGAAGAGGTTAGTGACACCAGATATAACTCTGGCTAACGTGTATTACGGTGTTGACGACTGTTCGGAATGCCCAACCAATAGAACGGGAAAGCTGACTTTTTTCTTTTATTTATAAAACGCTTTCATTTCGCATGCGGAAATGGGCTGCCGGACATGTTTCGTGCAGAATGCGCGTGCATTCGTCTGATCGTGCCGCTCAATTTCCTACGACAAATATTTGATCCGATTTCGATTGCTATTTTATTTAGAGGGACTGCAGAAGCGTCATTAACCATCGAGTATACTAGCAGGATACTAGTGAGATTCTATACAGTGGCTACTATCAGAATTTTCAGATAGCCACCTCATAGGTCCAGTCATTATTTTATTTTTTTTTTTTTTTTTTAAAACAGTAGATTACAGATAACTCCTCGAGCCTCGACCAGATCGACGAAGCAGGAAGATTCAGTGATGCTGAGAGTATTAAAAAAAAAACAAGAGCAACAAGATTCAAGAGGATAAAAATATCTGAGTAAAAATGCCTGGAAGGAGATAGCAGCGGATACCACGTAAAGGAAGAGAGGTGGGAAAAGTGAAGAAGGAAAACTAATCAACTCTTATCGATCAGTGTTCAATAACCTGGCCACATATTCGAACGCTGCCCAGACCTTGACGCACATATGATTCTGTACGCGTGACACGATGAGTAGGTAGATTCTGACTGGAAACGATAGTGACGCACAATGTGCGCAATAACGCCGATAAGCAAGAGCGAACTTTTCGCCGTATGTCACTTCCGGTACGAACTTGACCCATTGACGTTTAAAAAAAAACGACAGCCAATCCACGTAGCTTTGTGAAAGGAGAAAGATGAAAAATGCAACTGGAAATTTAATAAAAAAAATTAAAAGAGGCATAAAATATCTTAACAATATAATTTCTCTCTTTGAATGAAATATAGTATCGATTTCTATTGGATTTCTGCTTTGAAATATCAGTTTGAATGATTTCACTGAAGATCAATTTCACGGTTGCGGCAGCCAGTCTATGTCTGACAGAGACTCGAAGTACAAATGAAAGCCTATAAAATATATAGATATAAATATTATAATATTAATCGTTCACTCAAATATGACATATTCCGAACAAGTTATCGCATCTGATAACTAGGCTCCATTTCCATTAGCACTTAACAAAATTTCGATCATTCCCGAGTACTTTCATGGCACGTACTACCACGTGCCGATTATACGTATGTTTACATGATCGAGTCTAGCTTTCCTCTAGCAGATATATATACATCTATACATATGGAGCCACACGGATACTATTCACGTAACCTCAACTACATGTCCAAAGCACGTGTACGGTCGTATCAGTCAAAATGTACATTGTTAACGAGCAATAAGTTAATCTGCCGGTAGTGTACGATAAGCTCAAAACTAATTCACGAGACATTCACGCAAGTTCCGATAAGCATGCGCCATCTTATCACGGCAGTAACCTTCGGCTGATTTTACAATGCTTCGACGAGCAGCCCGTAAAGAACGCGAGGATGCCGCGTGGAATGAAGAACAGCTTATAAAAGTGGCGAGAAGAAAGGAGCATCGGTGCAATGAGAGTTACGTGTCGGAGTATAATTCTCGATTAATTCTCACGAAACGACAGAGACAGGTCATAGGTACAAGAGTTCCTTCATTATCGCGGATGCGAAGCAATGAGTGTCGAGCGCGCGACTCTGTCGCCTTCCGTACGGCCTTGTTGAACCATTTCTCCCACTAGGACTGTACGACTCTTGCCCCACCACCTCGAATATACCGTCTTCTTCCTATTCCCGTTGTAGACGGCGCCACCGTACTACTCCCACCACAACGCTCTATGTAAGCCTCCACATGTTCCCCCGCGTATCAGTTTTGTAGCGGTACTCGCGAACGACGCACCGCAGAAAACGTATAAACGAACGTGCACACGCCACGAATATATATATGTACATATAAAAACAGATATAATACGGGACATATATTATATTAATGTATATATAAACGAGTAATCGATCAAAAGCCAGGAACACCTAAGCGCGTTACCAAAAAAACGCTAGTCTTTCGCGAAAGTTTCTAACGAACGAGTGTCGCGTCAGCGAGAGGGAAGAAGTCGTGTTCCGTCTGCTGATTGCAGTCGACTCTAGTTTTTCATTGCATCCTTTTTTTTACTTTTATACACATACACATACACACACACACGCAGACACATTCACGTATATATCCATAAATAATATCTTATATGTACAAAAGAAACGCACGACTACGAAATCAACACGAAATAACGAAATCGTAACGTTTTTAATGATCGCCAACGCGCTATTATACTGAATAATCGGGAGTAGTTCCTTCAGTGAGTTTTTTACGTGTACGAGTGAATTGAGTGAATTTTTGCTATTTTTTTATACGACAACACAAAGAGAGAGAGAGAGAGAGTAAGAGAGAAACATATATAACACAAAACACTAAGCATCGCCAATTGGATATTCATTGAAACATCGAATAATCTCGAGTCGACCAACCTGGCAGTGACAACTGTGGTACGTCAGTGCAAAAGCAGTGCGTCCAGTTAAATCATCGACAAGATCATTGCCGCATTCGAATCGTGAGTAATTGCATTCTCGAAGAATCTAGAATGATTATGGAATTTACGTCCTCGTTACGTTTCCGTGTATTGCGTGAGCGTAAACAATCGTGATCCACCACTGCGTACTGGTTTTTGGAATAGCGAGAATATCGGCGCTTCGTAATAGAGAATTCGATGTGCGCATGCGCAGCCTTCGTATACCGTTTTACGAAGGTAAAAGAGACACTTATTAGTATATTAATGAAGAATTTTGCCGACTTTGAAAAATACATAACGAAAGTCTTTTTGAAGTATTATTAATCGTGCGTAAGAGTTCATTGCCAATCGATCGAACGAGTTGCGTGGAATAAATGATCTGAAATACCACGATCATTCACTAACGAATGGGCGAACGTAAATAGACGGATGCCATATTGAATCGGTACCGTTAGAAATTAGAATTCCTTTCTTAGCCGTAGAGAATAAATCTTGGTCGAGGAAATAAACTTCGCGGCAGTACGAATAAGACGAATAAACATGTAGAATGGAATTTAAATGACATCTGCTCGAGGAATCGGGTTATCAATTAATAGCGTATAACGATACTGGTTTTTCATTGAGTAAAATGAGTCCGACTTTTATATTTATTTGTTGCACATAATTCGCGCCATTAAATTAAAGCAATAAGAACGTATGGGTTGGAGTCAAACCAGTTCTCTCTCATCATCTGTCTCATTACGGTAATCGAGCTCATAGAACATCCCAATTAGCACAGCTATTAGCGATAATCACTTGTCATCGCAGAGTCATCGTTATTCGTAATCTATAGCGTTCAGACTATAGATATATAAATCACGCAATGCGATATAGTTTATACAATGCGTATTTTTCCATCGCGACGCTCGAAAATTCCACTGTAATTCCGCTTAGGCCGCCATTACATAGGAAATACCTTGGCCTCCGTTCTTTTATCATATTAGACTTGATAAAGTCGCGCACGTGTCATCCCGACAACAGCACCGTTCGCATATACGTGGTCTGTTCGAATTTTCCTGAAACAGGTAGAAACGGCAATGGTTACCTCATCTGTTAGGAAATTAGCGATCCTTTATCAATCGCGTTACGAAAGAATCCAAATAATGGATATCACATGGCCACTTGGAATATTCCGTTGAAATGATGTTGGGATACTTTTTAAATGTCGCTACAGGACTATGAATGGAATTAAGGTTAAATTTCGTTTCTCTATGTATAACGAAGAGAATGGAACTGTTGGATGGAGTGACTTTTTTTTTTTTTTTTGTAATCACGTGTTAGCAGCAAGACGATTGTCGAACGACAATTTGCTCGACTACTTAAGACCAGACGATTTTTATCTTGTTCTTCGTTTATCTCGACTCGTATCGCACGTGCGTGAAAATCGCTTCTTTTTTTTTTCTCCCCCTCCTGTATTTTTTCAAAACCCTTCGTTACTGCCTCGTTATCTTGAGTTCTTTAATCGATTGCGCAGGTTGGGCTGTTGGAAACATTTTTACGATATCCGCATCGTAATTGCGTGACGTGTGAACGAGGCTTAAGTTTGTTGAAGAGTAGCGTGACGTAAGCGGGACCTTATTGATTTACAGAATCCAATACAATGCCGTTGAGCACCTGACGTGGTGGTATATGGGTCACGCCTTACCTAAAGACAGTTTCCAAGGTTGCGTCTCTGTGTCGCAATTGATTCCTCGCGATAAGAATGACGCGGTAAGGGTGAAAATAAAAGAGCCGAAAATAACGTGCAGGGTGCAAAATCGTGAAATATCGGCCAATGTCTGTATTATAATAAGACGGGTGACGTCAGAGAGCAGATTCTTCAAGATTCGACAAAAAGCTCGTTAGACCTCGTCGACCAAGGGAGTCGTTTACTTGAATTCGAAGAATTCGATGAAATTTCACATTTCTCTGGCATCGAGAATATCGCTCAACAAAGTCACCCTAACGAGGACGACCCTTTCCTCTCTTTATTTGTCGCGAAATGTGATTTTCATTCTTTTTTTTTTCCGTCTGTTCGATTTTAGCCCTCGACAACCGTTCACCCCATTGGCCTCGTTACTTTCATGCAATTTAAACGACCCAATTGTCTCAAAGGGTTTCCAAACGATCGACCTGTAAACTTTTATCGCGCTACGACGCGACCTCGATTGCCCATGGAAAATAATTTATCCTTTCTTTACCTTATCGGGTGAAATATGTCGCAGGCAAATACGTCGTTCTCGATTCTTACATTTTTTTTTTTTTTTTATTTGAATTCTTTAAAAAAGATGCCTCGTAAACCATTCGACAAATTTCAAGGTGCTCACCTTGTAAGGTGAGACGCCCAACTCTCTTCCTCCTCCTCGTGGATGTAAATTTACACGTCACGCGCGTGTAAACATTGTTACATAGGCGAACTGCCGGCGCTCGACTTGTTTGAACAGTTTGCGAGGCCGATACTGGCGACGCTTCTTCTGACGCAAACAACCATTCGAATTGCTCAGGTAAATTTAAATTGGAGCGCAGAGACCTCTGGGAATATTATCGGAAGCTGCGACAATCTCAAAAATGTCCATTGATCATGATTGGACGGCATTCGGAAGATTGTTGACGAATTAACAAAATAATATTTATATATATCACAGAACCTTTATATCTATAGTTGCGCAAGATCTTCCTGTATATTCGGAATTCTCATGCCGGCTATACGATTCACATCGGGTTATAAAAAAAAATTTGACGATAAACCGTGATCGCAATCTTTATACTTTGAATTCGGCATCGTATATGATAAATTCCCATAAAATATTAATATTATAAACATATATATCGTGCCGCGTTAAACGTTAACCATAATGGGGTGGGATGGCGTCTGCAGATGGGAAATCGGAAAATAACGACGTACGAAATCGGCAGGATAATCGGCCACTTCCAGGAAGAATAAGACTCGGGATAGAGAGAATTGGCCCAAAGAAAATTTCCAGAATAAGGGAAATGCCTGTATCGTCTGCACGAACGCGGATGCTTCTACTGGCTCTCGTAGAGCAGAGTACAAAAAGTCGTTAAGTTTCCTGAAATCGGGCCAAGACTTATACTCTGGCGGTTCGATATTGCCTTCGCGTAGACCTAAAGGATCTTTCACAATAGAGACACACGTATCTTTACGAGCCCTCTAGTGGACACTTTGATTATCACGAAATTTCGATCTCTTCGCAACGTTATTTTTCTATCGTCATGAATCATTCGGGATAACAATCCTATCCATTCTTAGCTCATATACGTTTGACCGCATGACTGTGACTTATATATATATGTCGTAAGCGATTTAATTCTTCAAGGTTTTTCCACTTTTCGCGTATAGACCGTGTATTTTCGTAAGTTGCCCACACTGCCAACAATTACTAAGCGATCTATATTCGTACACTCGGTTATACCGGATGGCTAAGAGAATTCCCTTCGCACCTTACCAACTAGTAGCTCTTCAGGCATTCACACGTATACACTCGTTCGTACCTATACACGCAATCGTGCGTCCCCGTAATGTAAACAGGACACGTCAATCGTGCGCAAAATTTTCCTCGCGAGCTGCTCCATTTAAATTTCACTTTAAAAGCCCAGAATTTGCTTTACCCCTATTTACCACCCTTCCAATACCAACGCCGTGTTTTCCACTCTTCTTCGTACCTCGACCACTGAACTCATCCATTTCCACAGCTTCTTCCTCTCTTCTCACTCGAATTTACCCACCTGCAAAACCCACGAGCCGATTACTCCATACGAAACTACATCGCGCCGATTCCTTTTTCTCTCCTGCACTCTCGTCCTCGCGTTCTCTCGGATTCCTGTATGTCGCACTTTTCGTTTTCTGGCCGCATTTCTATTCCTGGTAGTCCCAGTCGCACCAGCGACTCGTCCTCCAAGAGCACGTACGGCGGTTATCCTCTGCGTGAATTATATGACGTTGAATAATTCTTGAGGCTACTTGATGCCAAAGGGGTTGAGGAGGGAGAGGGGGAAGGTTGAGAAGAAAAAAAACGTTGAACAAGGAAACGCGAATCTCAGTTGGCACAAACCTGGTGCCAACTGTGAATCTTATATATACTTAATACGTAAAATTAGGTCTCTTCCCTTAACGTCTTCCACATCGAACAGACTCCCGGTCACGGTGTGGATGCACATTTATCCCTACGAAGAGTTCACCGTAAATAGACGCGCTAGCGTAAAGTTACCCTTTATGGCTCGTTGAGATGATTTCTTAGAAGGAAGAGAGAACCCTCTATGGATCTTCTATGCGGGAAAAAAAAAAAAAGAAATGAAAATTATTTGCGCGTAAACAAACGTCAAAGGGATTATTATCCTACGTGTTCTGTGCACTGTGAACGGTGTGTATCGTTATTGTATATGTCTAAAAGTAGAGAAACGGGGAATGGCGTACGATTCCAAGCGATTACCAATCGCCTCTCGTCAAACAGCAATTTTCCCCGTACGGGAAATGCAGTTTAAACAGGGATCCGAGTCTAAAGGGGTGAGAAGCTACTGTGGATGGGAAAACGGTCCAACCGGCTGGTACACGTAACACCTATAATATCAGTTAGGTGGGAAGGGTACTTCTGTACGAAGCGAAGGGTTGGGATGAGTTATATATATAGCTGGGTGTTATCAGTGCGAATAAAAATCAAGGATGGTAAATTGAACGCAATGAATAACCGGTAGACCAAATAGGTGCGAGACGGCAAGAGAAATTCGAGCCTCCCGGTCATCCCCGGCATCGTTATTGCTGAAATTCATCAGTCGGATAAGATGGACTCGAACGCACCAACAAAATGATCTCCTCGAGTCGTGGGACCACAATCCGCCATGGTATCACAGGTCAGGGATCCAATCTATGAATAGCTCGAGGCAGTGAAATTCGCTGGAAGATTCCAAGCAGTGGTCGACGGGGGGAAGACTGAAGAGAAACGTCAGGAAGACGCGGGACTGGGACATTGAATGACGGTAGGACGGAAGGGGGGAGGATACCTGGGAATACCTTAAAAAATGGTCAGGGATACGTACGTGCGTGCCGGTTGCGTATCTTCAAGGCGAATTACAACGGTGCTTTGTATAAATAAGTAAAAAAAAAGCCTCAATGTAAACAGATCGTTATGTATTGCCTGCATGATTCTTTTATTTAAAAGACAAAGTTTCCTTGCGTCAAAACATTGTCATGGTCATGAATTTTCGTGTTTACTCTTCTCTTGGTTTCAAACGTCATTGTCTTTTTGCGCGCAATCTTGTCTATGTTTATTCCAGTGTCTCTCGCACGTCGTAAAAAAAAAAAATGATAAAAAAATAATCTAAGTACGTAGATGGGTATAAAGTACACGGGTGCAAAATTTGCGTGTTCCGGGTAAAACTACTGTAGGTCGACGTGTGTACTGGTTAATACGTTGTGTGTGGTACGTCGATTGGATTACTTTGTGCTGGTAGAATAGAATGGGAGTAGGTTGGAATCGGAGGGGGTGAAAAGGGAGGAAGGGTAGGTGGTTTGGTATCTAGGTGGGTAGGCAGCTGGGTTAAAGGTAGGTGGGTAGTATAAGTATGTAGCTATCGTAACCACCGAGGCTTTTATTATACCAAGGGGGTTTCGTCGTGCCGTTCGCGGCGGCCATTTATTCACTTCCTTTTTCCAGAACACCGAGATATACACAGGGCAAAGCAGAGAAGCACGTTCGACGAATAAATTACTATTGCCATTACCGTACGCGGTAAGCGGCGAACTCATTCTCATCGAATACCCTCCTACGTTTTCCCTCTGTTCCGTCGGCTACAACAAACCCGTTGGATCGTCAACGTAATGAATGTCCTTTGGCACGTAGACGTACAGTGCGAACTCCTCGCCCGTAACGTCAACGTCGCGTTGACGTAGCGGACTTTGGCCCGAATCAATTCCGCTTTTCACGTCTATCCACCCGCTCAGGTTAATGGTATCGATTGTCGCACTTCGAACACTGTCAGGTCCCCTCGTTCCCTCATCTTTCACTTTAACAAGGTTTCACGCACACTTTCGTCCCTGCGCACACGAGGAATTCGAGATATTAGTAATCATTGGGTTCGTCAAATACGTGCTTTCAATTTCAGGGAGGTTTTTACGAGTGTGGGGAGAGCATAGTGAGGAAAGCTTGTTACGCACGTGTGTACGAGCGTCGCGACGCATTCGTGAAACTGGGGCGAATTTACACGCGGTGGGAAGTCGATAAAGTCGATTTATAACGAGGCTGAAAAAGTGGAGCGTACCTGAAGGGGATGGAACAGCTATACTCCACGGCTACGAGTAGAATAGTAGTAGCACCTGGTGTAATTAACGGGGGGGGTCGCTAGGCAGACAGCAGGTACCTTCTCAGTGCTCCATAGTTCGCGAGGTGGAGAGTCCTTGTTAAAAGTGGTGGACGATAAGGGATGACGACAACGGGGACGAAGAGGAGGAGAAAAGGGTGGAAGAGGGGATGGGGGTATCCAGGCCGCAAATCTGGGAGGGTGAGTGCGAGATATCGGTGAAATATCGATGAGAGAGGCGCGGGCACCTCCCTCGCGGAAACTGGGAAGCAGCGAGTGCGAGAGAGAGAGAGATCGAGGGAGGAAAGAGGGGTCACCCTCTTTCTATCCCTGCATCCCACACCAAGAGAGTCTTCCGATCGATCACTTCGCCTTTACCTTCCACTCTCTCTCTCTCTCGCTCTCCTCCCTCCTTCTTTGGAAGTTGCGTCGATGGAAAGCATCGTAAAACTTTTCTCTCTCCCTCGCACTCCTCCACTCTTTTCTCTCTCTCTCTCTCCCTTCTGACTGACTTCCTTGTCCCGCCCCGTCCTGCCCGCGTCGAGAGGGCTTAAAACTTTTTATTAGATCCCATCAAACGGCGCCGTGAAACACGCGAAATCACCACACGCATGCAATTGCCCGTTCGTGTTTCTGCGATGCTTTACGAGGGAAAATACGACGCTTCTCGCGCGACCTTATTGCACGTGTAACGTAACACAGGTCACGCATGAAAATCCACTCGTGCGCCTGCGCCACAGGAAACGCTTACAGTCGACCTCTTAACGTTTATATCGAACGGATCCTTCGTATCTGTCCTGCGGGACTCTTCTGGTAATCTTACCGGAAGTGACGGACACAGGGGCTCTTCCGAGTTGAATTTTCGACACTCTTCAATCCGTCCCACCCAGAACATCCCGGATGGATTTCTACTTCGGCTTCAATCGCG
>JARPRG010000642.1:882244-895477 GCA_031001745.1 Hartigia nigra | reverse complement strand
ATCATCATCATCATCATCACTGATATCTACCCAATAACATTATTACGACGTCCTCGTGTGCATATTCCCGGATCTCCACGAGCCAGGCTCTGATGTTATCGAAGCTCGTCTTATTCGTCACGTCATAGAGGAGCAGCAACGCTGAAACCAGTTGTAAGACTACCATCGATTATGCAATCGCATCCAAGAGACACGCATCGAACATGCGCGTTACACGCAACACGTGCAACTCCAGCCAGGAGAAGATTCCGCTCCGGAGGAACTGATTGTTCTCGTTACAGGAATCCCGACGGAAGAAGATGAAGAAGAAAGTATACCATGCGTGCTCTAAATTCCTCGAGTCGTTGAACAAAATGAAAATTGGAATTTGTCAAGAATAATTTACAAGTTTTCCAAGAGAACGAAACTCCTGATTGACTGTAAATTTGCAAACGGCTGAAATCCAAGTTACGTCTTTTGCGAGAAAGTTGGGAAATTAATAGGAAGCATTATTCACCCTCTATAAGGGGTAAGAAATGGTATGTCTCCGGGATTCCGAGGTTACGAAGGGTGACTTTGAGACACGTGTGTCGTCGCGTTCTCACCAAGTTCCATAAGCTCGCTGACACATTTTACAATTGCCCTTACTATCAGCCAGCAGAGATTGGGCCAAATTTCCTTTTGTCAAACCATAAATTGTGCCGCACGTGTTACGCGTGTACGATAGATACCTAGGATGATCTCGCGCAAAACAACTAATATCTGTATGCAGAATTAATTAATTTATACGACGCAATAAATCATCAGTTAATAAAGCAAACGTCGCACATTCGGCCGACGATGCAGATGCCGACGTCAGCGTTTAACCAGCAATTTGGCATTATGGGTGCGATCGATAGTCGATTGCAAACGTTTACCTCCTGAATGAAATATCGACTAGGTCGATTCGAGATAAACAGACATAAAAGTCAAAATTGCAACGATTAATTAGACCCATAACTTTGTATTGATTGTTAATTCAAAGACGTATCGACACAGTGCTAATTGAAACACCAAGAAAATCCAACCGCATGGATCCCTCAGGGCGAATCCAAAGGCGTGAGGTTTCCTGGACGAGGGTTAATATAACAGGGTCCAGGATGATCTAGAGGGGAGGAAAGGAACGCGGAAGAATCAGGATGATGAAACGTGATAGCTCGAGGGTTCCGGTAGACGCATTTACGTTACTAAGTGCACAGCGGCCATTGGGACGTGGATAATTTAGCAATTGTAGAATAAGCAGTGAGGTCTCATAAAGGTCCAAGACTTGGCATGGAGGGTCTAGCGTGCCATTTTCCATTTGGCGGGGCGTGCCAAGGTGAATCCTTAGATCGATGCCGACAAAAGGGGATCCCTGTCCTGTTCTACGCGTGACGATCCTGAAATAAGGATCTTACCGTGAGCGTCCCTGTAGTAGGCGTGAGTCACGCTGCGAAATCTTTCTTGGCCTGCGGTATCCCAGATCTGAAGTTTGACACGAGTGTCGTCGACGGTAACGACTTTATTCTGTAATGAAGATAAAGAATAATTATATTACGTGTAATGACAATGGATTAACAATCAAACTGTTTGTTCTTTATATACAGGCTGTGAGCAATGCATTTTGTTTCATCATCCCGGAAGCGTAACGCATTATGGACTAGGAGCATCATCCCCCTTGATCTGCCAGTCACCCTAGCGTACATCCTATTCCCATGGGACCCCCTGCTTAGCACACTGGGAAGAAGGAAGGAGAGGTGCAGCAGACTGTACAAGGTTATGCTCGGAGGGACAGAAAAGGAGAAAGAGGAACTCCACGGCAGAGCTACTAGGAAAATAGTCAGTATCCCGTCTGCTTTTCTGCCATGGGGTTGGACTAGGTGGATTATCTTTGTATTAATTTTCATGTAACGTTAACGTCGCGTGCTGCAGGATACATTTTCTCACCCTGAAATCGATGCCCACGGTGGATATGAAGTTTCCAGCTAGAAAGAATCCGTCGCGGAATCGCACCAGGAGGCAGGTCTTCCCCACGCCGCTGTCTCCCAGGAGCATCACCTGTTGTAGTTTTTAATTTAGTACCAAAATGGCGTTCGCCGGTAAATAACGTGGGATCTGTATATACGAGCTTTCATGGGGTGTTCTGTGAGACTTCAGGTGGTATTTCGACATGTAACGATCCTGATGTGATTGGTTGGTATTAACGAGGGAGAGTTCGTGGCACGCGAAGCGAACGAAAAGAGGGATAGAATCGTTTCCTGGTTAGTTGAGGGTACCATTAATCTCGGAGAGTCGGTAAAGAAAAAGTGCCCAAGCAATCTCGTGTAACGACGGAAACGAGACGAGTAATTTTCCTTGGAAATAGGTATTACGGAGGGAAGACTCTTCGGAATTGTGTTCAAGCTATCAGAAGATACAAGGATGAAGGACAGATTTAGTTATATTTAAAAAAAAAAGCATTTTTAAAAAGTCAAAATATCGTCATATCAACAAAAAAAAATAATAGAAAAGTTAATCCTTCATGACATTGGATGAAAACCAATAAACGCATTCGAATAACTCCCACGCAAATATACATACAATCATAAAAGTGAGAAATTTGCAATCGTATACGTGCGAAATCCAAGCTCCGTCAGAACATCCCATTAGACCCGAAATTAGCTAATACTTCCGTTATCGAGATGGCTTTAAAAAAAAAAGTATATGAAACCATTCAAGGAATTATCTCTCAGAGATAGAAGAGTCCAGAGAAATAATTCCTCGAGCGACGGCCATCTTTACTTTCGAAGCCAGCTCGAATTCCACGGTAAGTACTGGGTATCAGGAGCGCATCGTCAGGACCTTGAAGAGGAGGTCGCAAGTTTCGGTAGTAGTAACTGGATTCTCGTGCGTAGTGCCAGGAGCGCGCGCGTTGCCGGTGGCGGCAGCACCAGCGGAAGCAACAGCAGACGAGACGCTATTGTGCATAGATTGCCGACGAGTGAACGCGCTGATGTTGGCAGCAACAGCAGCAGCAGCAGCAGCAGCAGCGCCAGTGGACCCCGTGTGTTCCTGGGTAGCGTGATTCTTGAGGCCCCCCACGTTAGAGGGGGCACCTATGTCACGTGACGTGCCGGGGGGTGTAGAGGGGCTCCAATCGGCGCCGCGGGCCCTAGATCCCGTGACCCGACGTAGATTCCGTACGCCTTCCTCCATCCTGTTCCTGCTCTCCTGCTACCAGGAGCACCAATTTGCTCTTCTTCTTCTCGGCCACTCCTCGTCGTGCCGCCCGTCTGCGCCTACCTCGACGGTACCTCGGCCCCTGGGGTCACTCAACTCCGCTATACGCTGCTCTCGTGCCTTACGTTTGCCGCCTTCTGCGCTCCGTCGAGAACGTCTGCTGGTAAAAGCGGAACAAAGCCTGCTCTTGCCCTCCTCTCCTTTCTCGACCTCCTCCTCTACCGCACAGGGTAACTCCTACTACTCCTACTGCTCCTGGTACCCGGCAGCGTAGCGCCACGAAGGAAGGAGCGTGCACGCGTAAAAGCAGCGAAGGAAGTCTCTCTTGTAGATGCCAGGAATACTTTGGTTTTTTTTTTATTCGAAGCTTCGAATGCGCAATTTTCGAGTCTTCCTCGAGTCTCTGCGAAGAGCAAAAATCAGAATAATCTACGTACGGATGAGATCAGTATCGAGTAATTCAATTGCATTTAACTTTTATGGAGAATCAGATTCAAATAATATTTCATCGAATTTTTCTTTTTAAATATTTTTTTAGCTACGGTAGAACGGACAGATGAATATTGCCAAACGGTAAATAGAATTTGTGAATGCTGTCGAGCGAGTAAACAGAATCTGACAATAGGGGGTGATCGCTTTGCTAATTGGTACGAGTGATTCGAATCGACGCTGACGAGGACAGAAAGTTTCCTATCCCCGCTTCTTCTTCCAAGCCGGGCGCCACAGGTTACGGGCGGCACGTGCACGTTTGCGCGATTTTGCGAGCGGCTCTAAAAATAGCGGTGCGCGATCGCCCGAGGCCGCGCCCGCAAGAATAAAACGCACTGCGAATAAGGTACGGTAATAATAATCGTAGCGCGAGGCAGCGGAGAGAATCCTTTTTTTTGCGAGGACCGATTGGCACGAGGGATCATTCGCGAATAAAAGCCAACTTCTAACAAATGAAACCGACACTCCATTGTACCCATTGTTCAATGTCTCGAAATTCCGACAACCAGAGCACTGACTACGACCTCTTCACTTTGAACTTGTTCTTTGACTAGAGGCAGAAGGAATTCTCGTGGCTTCTTCAATAAAAACAATTTCAAAGAAGCAATAGGGAACCGGAGAATCCCCGTCAGCACTTGGGCTTCGAAAAAGGGTCTGAGTATCGATCGCGCTAAAGGTTCTTGTACACTTAGGGGTGATTTCCATCTGAGCGGACGCGCTGGACGCGGCACGGGTAACACCAAATGGATTTCTTATCGTGGTAATACGCACGAACGATTCTTGCTTTTCTCTAATAATAACGAAAATAACGAAGCTTTTGAATTATCTCGAATTTAGGGAGCTTAGCGGGTACGCCGTCATGAAGAACAAAGGGAGTGAAAAGGATCCAGGGAGGAAGCGTGTAGAGCATATCGTAGAGAGAAAGAGTATTAAAAGAGAAGTAGAAAGAGAAAAAGAGTGAACAAGGATGAGTCGATCGCAGCACGAGTAGACGATGAGAATCGGTAGATTCGAGGCTGGTCGGCCCTGCCTACCGCTTTGGGCCCACCCACGCCCCAGAGACAAGATGAAAAGGCTCCTTTCTGGGCCCCATTCCTGCTCCGAGCCGACCTGGGACCTCGGACCCGAACCCGACTAGTGGCGCCCTAACTGACCCACGTTAGGCGTGGGCCACGACTCTCCTCGATCTTCTCGACGTTCGCTTTGTGCTCGGCCACTGACACCATCTTACTCACGTGACCGAACGTTTGCGTCACTTTTCTCCTTGTCCGTTCGTGCTGTGCTCTTTCCCTTCATGTTCTCTGTCTCTCTTACCGACTCTCTCGGCGAGAGTTCTACGCTCTTTGTAATAGACACCACAATCTCTTCTTGTTCTACGGCAGATTTACGTTAAATAAGAGCCTATTAATGAGCGCGTAATTGGACCGGGCTTTAATGTTTTGCCACTGGCCTGAATCCGTAGGCTAAAATTGGATTGATTAGGATAATTGGATTTTTTTTTAATTTTCTAACGTGTCAATTTGGTAATCTTCTTAAATACGTGTAAGTGCAGGGTTCTGCGTGGAATAAATGTCAAACTTGTCCTGGAACGAATCGCGTTCGGAAAGTCATCGATTTCGCAGCCGAAATCGAATCGAGTGACTGCCTAGATATTTTCGAGCGTAAGAACCGGATATCTTTATGTAAGCAGGACAAAAACCTCCTGCGCAGGTGAGAGCAGGACGTTCAACTCTGCCTATTTGGTTGTGTGAAACTGAGAGCACACTCCGGGCTGCCCACGTGACGGATATTCGGACGCGGGTCTATAATAACGAAGATTATGAAGTTCCTATCGTTATGAATGTTCTATAAAACTCGAATTCAGGCGATTCCCGAAAATTTTAAATACTCGTTCAAATTTGTCTGATAGAAAAAAATGTTAAGCCCGTTAATTGACGAGTGCAAACTAATTTGGTTATCGATTATCACAAAGGCGCCACCTGTCGGAAATTTATTGGTTTGCTTGTGGTCGAAGCTTAAACTGCCTACCAAAGGTAATCCGATAGATACTGGTGACGCGTCACGCGCCGGAAAGTGCGTAAAGTCTTTTGATAATGGAGCGGAACCAGCCGGATCCCTTTTACCCTGAAGCTAAATCAACCCCTCTTGAAAATCCCTCTATGTGCGTGTCTCTGTGTGCCCAGTGCACAAAACAACCCCAACGCAACCTGCAATGGAAGCCCACCCGATTAATGTTTGAGGGGAGTGCGTCGAGAACACTCTGTTACGGCAAAACGTCCCACCATTACTGCATTGATTGCCAGTATTCACAGTTGCACAAAAGTTTGCGGCAAATTCGCGAATGACGTTAAATCACCATTGTATACAGTGTAGCGACGTAACGATAACAAGAACTAATTTCACGAGTCTTCCTAATTGCCGGATACTAGCCGAGAATAAATACGTCGACGCTTATGGTTTGCCGATAACAGTTTGTTTTATCGTAGCAAATTATAGAAATTCATAAACAAAGATACAACGACGAAACACTGATTACGAGAGAAAGGAGTAAAAAAGACAATTTATTGAGAAAAAAAATAATAATAATTCGCACGATCTTTAACAAAATTTTTAATAACAAAAAAAGAACGACAAAATTTCTCTTCGTTTCCATACAACCTCTCGTACCCAGCATTTAACACTGTTAACGTTACGAGAAGCATCCGCCGTCATGAAAATTAATTACTCTCTTTGACAGAAGCCACGGCCATTACCCGTACGCGACAACAACTACAGAACCGTCAAACACCGACCAACTCCCCCATGCCCTGTCAGCTTCCTGAAACCCAATGCCACACACAACTGTTGACTTGCTTTCGTAGCTGTAACGCGTTTGTATTTACCAGAAGATACGCAAGACAGATTCTCGAGGTCAGTGTGCAAAACGCTTTAAGTATTTTCTTTCAGTCGATACGACTACTAATTAACATCCTAATTAACTCAGTACAATGTTATCGGCAAAGGCGTGTTACATATCTCAGTACGTATTTCATCCGCACTTAGTTAACACCAAAGTGCCAACCTCCGTTGTCATAATTATCGAATCCGATTATAAAAGTCCACCCTATATATAGCAAACAAATGTATTTTACGTAACACATGGAGTATTCCCCGGTTTATCGTGCACGAAACGACACGAGAAAATTCTTCTATTCGCACACTCAGAGTAACTATGACATGCAGTGTCATCGATCGGCAGAGCGACCAATCAGAACGACCGATAAACGCTCGTATGAATCGCCAATCTCCGCAAATATCGTCATCACCGTGTGGACATAGAATTATTCAGCTGTGACCCGATATAGAGAGAGAGGAATTTTGGTGGGAAATTTTGTGAAATTATCAGGAGCCAGTAAAATTCACTTTAAACAGAGAAATTAGAGGAGAGGAGGGCAGCAGCAGCTGGATTCGAACCTGCGATCCGGCCAATACGAGACCGGCGCTCTAACCACTAGACCACGGTCTATCGGTCGAGTTAAAATTGAATATCGTCAATATATATATAAAGTCCATCCCGTAATCAATGATATAATGAATTTCATCGCGTTACCTGTATACGGACAAATAAACTGCACAACCCTGGCTATATGATATCACTGAAATATAAAATGTCAGGGTAGCTCTTGTTTGCCGTGATATATCAAAGAGAACGCAAATAGGAAATAGAATCCGACGGCATGGAAGAGTCAGAAAGCTTTTTTTTTTTCTTTTTTTATTTTTCTACGGTAGAAATTCAATTCGCTTTCTTCTCTTATTTTTCTTTTTTTCCCCAAACTCCCCATACGCAAAATATTCATCCTTTTCATCGCGTTAACGAAGTTAAGAGACTTCGTGAGAGACTGTTATGATTAAAATAGGTGACAAAAGAGCGTTCTGGACGTACGCACGTGAGCTAATAATTCTCCTTCTAACCCTATCCTGTGTTTCCGGAAACGGGGTCATCCCCTATTTTCTCCTCCGGAATCATCCGATGCTCTCTGTGTTTCACGTGTTCCGGATACCCAGAGTTTTACTCCTATTCTATCATGAATGCCTCAGGCCGACCGACTACCAGGGTATTAATTCAAAGTTTGCCTTAGGCTTGATGCGACACAAAGGCTTGACTCGAATCTGAATTGTTGTCCCCCTACCCTCCCTGACACCCTCGCTTATACAAATATGCATATATAACAGACAAGACTGTACACCGTATGCGAATTCACGTATATACAAATATATACAGATATAGTGCGTACATTAAATTGTACGCCAAAGGTCTCACGGCTGACTAACTTTTTCGAGAATCAGCACACACGTGAGATCATTAAAATAAAAATGAAATGAAAAAAAGCAACAGATAGCGTACAAAATGTCCGCCAAGAGAAGCCGATCTCGTTACCAAGAGTAACAAGGTGGACGCTGATAAAAGCGGCTTTCGAATGCAAAGCGTAATCGCATTCGGAGTGAATTTCTTTTAATTAGACATATTCCCGGAATGATACGAAGTAGAAATATCAGTGAGAATGTCCAGATTAGAGTGAAACAGATGGGCGGTTTTTGCAGTGCACAAGTACGATTGGAAGTCAGCCGATAGATTGCGGATGATCCTGTAGAGCGACTTTCGCTGTGTATTGCTGTCGCTGTGGTATATAGATAAGGTCCCCGGTGCGCTAAAGGGTCGTCGGACGAGTCCTGGCAGGAATCGAATTAATTCTCAGGAAGGATTAGCGAGAACTTCTAATTGTATTAAGCGGCCTTGAGAAGGACTGTCACGGTGATGATATTTAATCGTTTTCCTCCATTTGAATAAAAACTTTTTCAATCGTCGTCATCTTCCCTGAAAATCCCAATGGAGGGTCGTGAGAATTTAGTATTCGCGAAGGGCAATTAGGCAATTGAAGAATCAAATTGAGAGAGGAAAAGGGGGGGGGGGGGAGGAGGACTCGAAAGAGAATTTTGAAGACGATCAGAAAAGCAAGTAAAGTCGCTGCGTTAGGGACAGCCCTTCGGTAGTCCCAATAGTAAATCACGCCCACTATTCTACAGGGTGTACCAGTCCCGAGGTACTCATCTTGTAAATTCGCCATAAAACTGATCAACCAATCACGCGTTACGGGAGTCATAAAGAAATTAAGGTTGACAACAACGCGATTTCTTTTTTTTTTAATCGAAAACACGCCGCGCCCAACTACATGGAAATTCACCGGCATTCGTTGCACCAGCGGCCTCGCAAACAGGTCTCCAATGTACATAGAAACGCGCATGGCGCATACGTCGCGTCATGCATCACCCGCTCACTTTGACTTACGAATAAGTCGCGTGACCGAGCGACGATCATTTTTCGATCGTCGTTCTTGTCGAATTCGCTCTCTTTCCTTTCTCCTGTCCCTTCAGACATTTTTCCTCATTTCTCGCCCGTGTCCCACTTTACTCGTCCAGCGCGAACTGCGCTCAGGCGGCTTGACGAAAAAATGGCAAGAGTCGTTTTAAGGCGGATTCATAAGAAACGTTGGCGAAACTGCCTCGGGACATCGTTTACACGGTGTGATTTATATAGAATGAACTTTTTCTGTAGGATAAACTAGCTTTTTCGTCTTTTTCATTTTTTTTTTGCAATCCTTCATAGTTGCACACGACACAGGTGTAATATGTCTGGCTGCATATTTCTCACGTTAATGAAACGCTAATCGCATAGCCGTACGGAAGGTTATACGGCCGTAAATCTTGCACGTAGTCAGTTCTCTGTATTCCGCGTTCTATGCTCTCTACTAACGTAGCCCGCGGGGCCTTAACTTAAGCCATCGAAGGAAGTAAGGCCCATTTCGCAACCCTGGAACGTTAACCTGCATTAACGGTCGGGTCTCTCCCGACTTAATCTATCAATTTTTACTCCCTCACTTTATAAAGCGTTCGCGTTCAGGATTTTCCAGAAAGGCCAAGTCGATCGATGTAACGAATACATATAAAACTATGGGTTTATTAGTTGGGTTTGGCGGTAAATTCAGTACGATAGAAAAACTTAAGGTGGATTTTCAAAGATTTTTTTTTCTTAAGACCCAAGACTCTTCGTCTCATCGTAAGAATACATATAACCGGTGTTAAGAAGTTGCGACAAAATCTTTTCTCCGTGAAATCATCGGACGCGACCCTAAAGGCTGGTTTTCAATTACCAGCCTGATTTCTTTAATTAGCGCGATTCACAAGTGACGACGTAGCATTGTTACTTTCCACAGTACCCACCGAGGTCATTCTTCTCATAAGTCAATATGAATGTAAACCTTAAGCCTTGTTTACGATCTTTAAAAGAAATAGTCCATGAAAAATCCCTAGGGACCCTTCGAGATTTCCTGGTAAAAAGTTGACAGGCTACGAAGTTCCCCGACGAGAGTTACTTGAAAATTCCGCATGAGAAACCGCACAGCGTTCAGCCGACTTCAAGAGGATGATAGATGACTTCGGTCAGGCCGCATCCGCAAGAAAATACCTATCCATGGCGAACGACGCCCGTCGCTTCCGCCATTTATGGGAACATTGTCGACGCCTCGAACGAAGAGTTTCCTATCTCGTGAAAATCTCCATTATTTCTCTACCACACTTCTCCTCCTCCACTATCCTGCCAAGGGAAGTCGATAAGTATCGATAACCGTTCGATGACCCTATGGTATTACATTATTTATCCTTATTTATTTCTTTTTTTTCATCGTACATCTACCTCACTTCGTACCCTCCGCCATTTTTCTGTCTATATAAAATTTTGTTCAAAGAATAAAATTTCTATGTGTCGATAAAAAAAAATATTGATATCTAAATTGATCCAATAGGAATTACTTACCTAGTGGATATAGTCAATCAATTGAAAATTTTAGGACAATCGATAAGAATGACGTCATCGAAATTCAACATGGCCACTACATATGGCCAGAATAGTTTGCGTCATCGCGCCATGAGAACAGGTAAAGTCGCACGTGCGAATACTATGCATGAAAAAGGCTTAAAGGCGACTATACACGTGCGCGATACGTTTGAACAAGTGTATCGTATATTGTCGCACAAAGAAAACCGTGCGATACTCGACTTTATTCCGCAGCTGAGCTCACGGTCGTACGCGTCCTTTTCAAGTGTCGGCCTTCCGTCGCGACGCTCGCTAATTTATGAGTCGACATCGCGACGCGCGATTATACGTGTGTACCTAGGCCGTCCTTCTTGCAGCTGTAGTTACTGTACTGTAGCACAGTATAGCACTGAAAAACTCAATGTGGGTATACATGACGCGACTGTACGGGAAATGCATCCCTTAGAGAGTTTTTACAAATGGAATTAATAAATAAAAAAAAAAAAACAAAAAAAAAAGTGAAAAGTTAACGTGGAATTATTCGAATCGTCCCGACGCCCTGATGAATTGCGTCGCGATACGTCCCGACGTTCGTAACAATATTTTCGTTAGCCATCGCGACGTCCAACGAGCAATGGCGGACGGACGCTATATGTATATACTTCTACGTGTAGCTGTTTATACATGCATATTTTAGCCCGGGTTAATTACTTCAGCCGGTTTTCATGCGGACGACTGAAATTACTCGGGAAATGACGTGTTCGAATACAGCGTAAATGCAGAGTGAAATTTTGGCGCGAAAATTGATTAAATAAATGTATCTTACAAAAAACAGTACTGTGCATACCTATAGCGAAGATCTTAACGTAACCTTGGCAAAATGAAAAATGATCGATAGGATTTTTCGAGGGATATATAGGTAAGATAGGGCAAATTAAAAATCTGTAGAAATTGAAATAGAAGAAAAATACAAGAAAAAGGTAAAGTTAGGTGAGATAAAAAAAAAAATGAGAATCCTTCAGTACGAAGTACATTAGAATACATTTCCGCGTTATTTACAGCGGAACGAACGAGATGTACAGGAAATAAATAAAAAAGGAAGTAAGAGAAGAAACAAAGGATAAACGGCATACGAAAATTTACATACGGTAAATTGACTTTGTATATACAGAGCAATTCAGCTTAAATGTACCGGTCGGATAATTTGACAGCTGTCATACACGATCGTTTTAGTTCAGCGACATTTGGCAACAACGCTACTGAAAGCATAAGGTAGTTCACTCGCGAATTCGGTTTACCGGTATGCTCGTCTTTCTCAGACGCGCGTAAACGCGCATGGGTTCGTCTCTCTCGCACTCGTGCCAAGTATAGGAAAACTATGAAAATAAAAGATCTAATGTCTTCCTAGTAAACACGACGGGCGCATTGCGTTGCTAAATTGATTCGCCAATAAACGTTATATACATACTATGTGACTCATACATGAATATACGACTATATAAGCAAACACTATAGAGTACCTACCGACACGTAAAAAAGTGATAAATCAAATATTCTCTCAACACCCATAAACTTCATTCGTTACGTCAGACATTTATTCAAGAATTACCAAAAAAAAAAATTCAGTAAATAATTAACTCTCCGATCGAAACAAAAATGTACAAAAAATCGTCCCTGAACCACGTGAGGCGAGAAATTAAGATAATCTGATTGATTAAATCCTAACGATATAGCCGCCATTATATTATCACAATAACAAAGACATAACTCTGGTCCAATCCTATCGAAGTTTCCACTGCCGCCATTTTAAGGCACAACCAAGATACCTGATTATCGCGATCCTTATCAAACTCAACCCCAGAAAAACGTAACCTTTATCGTACAACCCCCAGGCTGGACTTGGTAGTTGCCGAAGAGGGAAGTCGCACGGAATAGATGAAATTAACGGCACAAACACCCTTGCTTTCTTCTATCCAGGGGTAGATACAGTCCGGATTTCATTTGCGGTCCATTAGCAAGGACCAAGGGGTGGAAAACGTTCACGTGGCTTCCAGCAAGCTAACACGCGACCCATACTTATCGACTGACCCAGCATCCCCCTAACCGACTTTTCGTATATACCTACCCTTGTATAAATTCATGAAAATTCCAATTTTCCATATACGACCTTTTCCCACTTCCACCCTCCGACCTTTCCGTCAACTGTCCAATGGTCCGAAGATATCGCGTAAAAACAATATCATCGACTACACGCATGAGAGAAAAAAAAAATATTCACCTTTTATCCCTAAAAAAAAAAATTTCTACACCCCCAGCCCCTTTTACACTTTCCTGATATTCGGTAAACGAACGAATTTCATCCCCCAGAAGTCCTTTGAGTTATCCGTTCAAAGTTTTCGGCCTACACCGTATGTCACCATGCGTACAAAATCGTGCAGATACGAAGGCGTATAATACAAACCCTACCGTGTGTAACGGGTGTGCAAGAAACAACGGAGAAGCTTTACGTAATTACCATAGAACCCTGCAAATTGCGTCCCAGTAACTATTTCCAGAAAAGGGGACGTACTGAACGAGACTAGTTCCACTGTCTTACATATACGTATTTATGTACGAGCATATATAGATATACGTACGAGGGTTACATGTGCAAATGTTACGTACTCGAGTCATGTAGG
>JARPRG010000642.1:846935-865247 GCA_031001745.1 Hartigia nigra | reverse complement strand
GAAATACTCCAAAGAATACTAAAGAGTCTGCAGAGAAAAGCGGATATGACTCGAAATCAGATTCCGCCAAATTTTTCCTAGAAACGCTAAAAAGGTCAATTTAAAAGAAACATGTAAATTCAATTACTACGTTTTCATATGCAAAAAATCAGCATCAGGGTATAGCGATAAACGAAATATGACTTCGCGAAAACGCAATATCAAAAATTCCTCGAAGAAATCTTATTTTCCAAGCAGATAATCCGCCGAGCCAAAGTACGTCCCTCCATATAAGACACACGTATACAGGCGGATCGTGTATCCATATTGCAAAGCAGGTAACGTCAATGACTGCCTATCTAAGGGTACTTCCGATCCTCGGTAACTTCTTATCCCGCTTCTTTAGCTCCTCCCGGAGGCTTCTCTCCTCCGAGTTCCTCCACTTCTATTACCGTGACGACGCTAACTCAATTTGTATGCAGAGCCGCGACTCTGCCAGATGCGCGCTTAAGGTCAGACAGCCTTGCCAGCTCCTCATACGTGGAAGATATCTTTAACGCTGCTTAATCACATTCCGGGGCCGAGTCTACGCCGGCTTATTATGTGCGGCCAGTTGCGACCAGTTGCGTCCTTAATCCTACGCTCCGGTTACCGACGACGGCATCAAATAAATGCGAGAGCTCCTTCCCCGCCGCGACTACCCACTGCCGACTTCCATCATCCGCACCAAGTCCCCATCCACGGAGTCCGACAAGGACGTGAAATCAATTTCACGGTATTGTCGAAAGAGACCCGATGTGACCTTGGAGCATGACCCGCGAGAACACCGATGAATTAAAATAATTGAATTAAAAGAGAAATGGATGGGGAGTGGCAAGGTATACCCCCCAGGGGAAAAAAAAAAATAAAGAACAAGTTCTATAAGAAATGCAAAATGGTGGATGGTACAAAGGTATAAGAAGTACGTACGAAGTCGTTAAGTATGGTAGGTCCAGGATCAGGAAGAGGAGGATCGTCGGCTTAGACGCAACTGAAGAATCGTGTGCGCTGTTGTCGGACGGTCCGAAAGGCGAGGGCCGAGAGAGTACGGTTCCTGAGTATGTATCTATATCTATAGGTACTAAGTATATACGTCCTGTAGGAGGATGGAAGAGAGTAAGAGCCAGGGCCCGGTCCAGGCCCCAAGAAGTAAAAAGGGTAGTATAGCAAGAGGGGAACTTGAGAAAAGAAGAAAATGAACGAGTACGAAAGAGGAGAAGAATCGTCTTGGGGGCCGTACCAGCCAAGAGCGACCGTGCGCGAGCGCGCGATATATGCACGTCGTGCATACGAGCACGTGATTCTCTCACACATGTACGTCAAACATACTCTCTCTCTCTCTCTCTCTCTTTGACTCTGATCCTCCACCGCAAAGCCTAGGCATTCCCGATCATTATTCCACTTGCTGAACGTCGAGATGAAAGAAACTGACCTTGAGCCAAAGTACCCAACCTTTAGCCATGCATCTCCGTGCGGTATTTCGCGAAATGGCTTATTTCGAAATACCCACATTGAATTTACGCAATCCCGCTTAGACGTAACGACTCACCGATGATGCTCGATGGATCGAGACCGCGTGCCCTACCTTGTGAGCGACGCCGTCATCCTGCGTGTCCACCTTGAGGGCGCTCCTACTGATCTCGTAATCGCGATTGCCAGGATTCCGAGAATTGTAGGAATCGCTGAGAACTTCCGCGGGCGGTTTGTAATCCCTGTAGCCCGTCGGTGATGGCGCCAGCGTCGATAAATTCTCGCCCGTCGCCGGGGTCAGTCCTGGGCCATTGTCCAGGCCCAAAAGCTCCTCGTCGACCTCGAACACGTCGTCGCTCATACTGTCGTCGGCTGTCATTATCTGTAACCATTAAGCGTCACGTATTTCTATACTGCCGTCAGACCACACTCTACGCATATATATGATCCTCAACGAAGATATTTCGATCTTCTCTCGGCAGACGTCGCGACGCCCTCGAGCGTCTCGCTTGACGTTAATTGACGTGGCTGTTTACAAGGGACTTCGTCAAGACCACAATGAGGATAAAGGATACAAGTTTAAGAGGGTTGATAAGAGAAAAGAAAAAAGGATGAAAGCCAAGGACAACCCTCGGAACGAGCTAGAGGACTGGAAGGACTATATATATGATACAGTTATATACACGTGGGGTTCCAAGAGGGCTGAGGAAGGTGCAAGGGGGATGAATACGAGGGTCGAACAAGAGAAAAACAATGACGACTCTGCAAGGTTCCTGCCGTTAACCCCCTGATCATGGGGGCCGCCCTCCATTTCATTTCGCCCTTCAGACCGCCCCATGCACCCCCCAAGTGGTTTCCCTTCTACGACGAAGGCTTAGGGGTGAGTCGGGGTGGCCCCACCCCGTGACAGTACCTATTCTCACCGGCACATCCTGTAGATTCTCTTGATTGCCCCAAGATCAAGCCGACAAGCCAATTACGAAATAGTTCACCCCTACAGGGTGTACCAATTTCTATTTGTATCTTTTTATAAAATTGCAACATTTTCTTTTTGTTGTTGTTTCAACTACCAAGAAAAAAAAAGTTATTTTTCTTCATACCCCTTAACTCCCACGTACGTATCGTCGCTTTTCTATATTTATGTCGCACGTTGGAAACTCTCCTTGTCAACTTGAAAAACATCCCTGCTGATCGATATAGTAAACCGGGTCCGCAGGCTACTGCTGCTCTACTCCTAGAATACCTGCTGCACCGGTTTCTCGCGTTGCCCAATGACGCGTTGCGCGATAATGTATCGTGGCGTCACGTAACCGTCGCCGTTGCGACATCGCGACGTACCGACACGGCGACAGACGGAGAAAACCCTGACGGAACGTTTAATCTTACCTTCTTACAATCTGACTATCAGGGATGTCCACTGTTGTCCAACTCTGCTCTGTCTCTATAATGGATTTATACGAAGGTACAATCTTTTATATATTTATTACGTCATGCTATTTATATCGTGCTTAATGCTGTATCCATAGGCCATCTAAACTTTCGTATGCTTAACGCACGATACTGTATACAGTACCTACCTACAGTACTAAATTACGGGTCGTTTACGTCGGAACGAATACAATTGTTATGACGGCTGGAGGACGAAGGGGATTTAGGGCTGTGGGAGAATTTAAATACTCACGTTAAGGGATGCAGAGGCGGGGACGGTGACCATCGCAGGGCTGCCACCACTAACGCCCCTCATGGTTTCGAAGTAGCCTTAACGACTCTTCCGGTTACATTGATTTCCTGCGAATCAAAAATTACTATTTATATTTGTATTGTTGTGTCAATGATTCTTGGCTGATTATATATCAGAAAATGTTGCACTTGATTTTACGATGTATGGTGGTTCGTACTGAATTTTTTTACTTTTTTTTTTAATCACCCGGTACGTTATGAAAACTCATACGGGTTGGAAAGGACTAACGACTTTCGTATGTATTGCTGTAATTAATGAAAGCGCGCTTAACTGAGTGAAGCAGGACCTTTTACGTTTCCGTCTCGTCAGAATTGATAAAGATTGTTTTTCGATATTTCCATAGGACACTACAGCTTACGTGGAAACTTTGAAGAGCCATCCAACTTCGTGTTTCGTTATCAAAGTCGTTTTTATGGAAAAATAAAAAAAAAAAAGTTGGTAATTTACCCAGCAAAGTGAAAATTTGTGTGTAATTTCATAAGAAAACAAATTGTTGAAATAAAATGTGAAAACAGGATATACGTTTACGTGAGATTGCAACGAGGCTATTGAAACGGACTTACTATAATTCTGATTTAATATTCCCATCCACTGTCTACTTCGGGATATGGGATTGGCGATTGTTCAAATAACGTGGTTCTCTCAGGGGCCCTTCCTACGCCCCTGGCCAGATTCGCGATTTCTACTTTCTAATCCAGATTTCGTACCTCGCGGCTACGTTACTCTTCTACCACTACATACTCGAGTCTCTCGTGCCATTCAGGCTAACGTTTAGAATCTTATAATCGTATTGATTACGTACGTTACAATACAGACTTATAAAATGGGGTATTCCGTTCTCTTTTCTCTCTGGTTAATTATTCTAGGGGATTTATTTATTTTTGTTAAAACAATCTATTTATCTAATTGACTTGTATCTAGTAGATCTTATCGATCCTAACCTCACCCTGGAGGCAGAGACTCGCATGGCCTCGGCTTAGCGCCAGCAATTTCATTATCTACGCACAGCGTGGGACGTGTAAACAAATGAGAGCGAATCTATCGACCCACGCTAGTTGTTAATTATTTGCCGCCCCTTTATTACCAACTACGTTCCTCGTTAATTTAGCACTGGGAATCTCCTTGACATCTTTTCCGTTATCCAATGATGAATTTCGCCAGAAAAGGTGCTCAGGACGATGCTTGGATATTATATCCCCCTTTAGGAGGATCAATCGTTTTAAATAAAGTACTAGGATAATTTTTTTGGGGAATTCGATATAATCCCTATACAACGTGGACAGTGGGGCATTTACAATCCTTTGAAATAAGATTAAAATGCTTATGAAATCCTATACAGATATGTATCGTGTCATGGAACATTTTTAAAGAGGAACGATTCAATTTAACATTTTGTCAAATAGAGTTATACTGACCCAGTTTCCAGGACGATCACTGGGAGTCACAGAAATCCTAATAAATGAATACCAGCACAGAGACACGTCACTCTGAAGCACTGACTTTTATTGTTTCTTCGTCGAAAATCATGCGGGCTTTAATACGATTTTGAGGTTAACACTGAAACTGTATCGAAGCTATCTAAAAATTCCATTTGACTGTCTCCCACTGAGTTGTTATCGTTGCTTGGCGACCGATTGACGTTTTCGAATAATTCTCCAGTCTGGAGATTCCTTCGAACGAATAAAATATTTACGAAAAACACACAAAATCAGAAGCACCAAGTCACCTGACAACGAAGACGAACTTTCGCGTTCGCGGTTACGAAATGCTTATAAGAAACTCCCTTAAAGAATACGACGGAAGCGCCACAACGGTCATTCCTCGTGTCACTTATTACGTCACTGTTACGTGTTGCGTCACAGGCACGCGTGCGTGCACGTGGACCTGAATCGATTGAACCTCTCGATTTTCAAATGTATCCGCGTACTGGGAATTTCTAAATAAAATGAGTAATGCCAAAAGACAATAAACAGAACGTGTCACGATGTTACGAAACACATTCCGGTGCGCTGGGACGTCCAAGTAGCGTGAGACACCGGCTGCTTCTCGCAGATCGATTCGACCTCGTGACGTCACGACGCCTCCATCGTCGACGGCGTCGTCGAATCGATTAATGATTCCACGGTACGTACGACGTCTCTTCCGTCGTTTATCTTTCTTCGTCTCTTTTCTCCTTCTTCTTGTATTTTCCGTTTGACATCATTCTTCTGTATTTCTTATTAAGGCCAATAAATGTGCGTGTTTGCACGCGCTTGCGCGGCAGACTGTAAACAGGGACTACACGAGTATCCAAGATTCCTTACTGACCTAGCACGAGGGAAATCCTGGAGATCTTCCTCGAGGACAGGCGCACTACGCTTCGATAGCAGTTGTGAATGGAGAGAGACTAACGATTCCTGCTATAAATACACGTAAGACAGTAAGTAGGTCGACCAACCACGTCGCGCCGTTGTTTCCGTTGAGTTTCAAAAATTCAGAAAATATTTTTTTTATTCAAATGCAAACCCGATAAGAGGATTCGATCGGGTATTTTCTTATTTGACATCGTAATAGGTGATAAATGGAGTTAGAGTGAGTGTACTATAGAGGAATGGATGAGGGGATGAATTTTGGATTTATCACTTTAATCAAGGCGACAGAGGTAAATAAATATTTCGTTGATGTTTGTGCTTTTAACATGTTTATAGGATGAAACGCGCCGAAACGGAAGCGACGGGTCATCGGTGCACATTCAATGATATTAGATTTCTCAACTAGGCTGATGCTGCATGATATACTGGACCAAATTATAACTCATATGATCTTACGATGCGGGATTAAGTGTGTCAGTAACTCTTTGAAGATTTAACGCTTGGCATTGGAGGCGGCAAAGAAGTTTTTGGAATTTTCGTGTATTTTTATTTCTTCTGTTTATTGTTATGGGAAAAGGACTTCGGTTTAATGCGATGAAAAAGTTTTCGAAAAGTTGATTAAAAAATGGTAGTTGATGCACGCAGTGCCCTCGCAACCCTTACGAGACTCTGGGTAACCATTCTTGTCGGATGTGTTCGCTGCCGATAAAATCACACGCGCACGGAATTACCAGCCTCGCACGAGGGTGCCATTTCCACCCTTGGAAGGTGAGATAGAAGTGTGGGGGTGGTTTAACGATTTTCATGCGCGAATCACTTGGGGATGATGCGCGAAGCTTTCGGGCTTCGTAAATTTGCCAGACGATGGCGACACTTCTCGTTGTGGATAATTTCCTTTTGGAATTTACGAAAGTTGATGATTGAAAAAATCGACTTTTTTTTCACGCTTTTTCGCTCTGATAAGTCCTACGGGAAATTTTTGATTTGTTAACTTTTTATTGAACGGAGAAGTCCCTAGGAACTTATTAATTTCCCTGACTAGTCTGAACATGAGTTTTCTCAATTTTAGCAGAATGTTTTTTGACAATATTTTTCGTCGTATTTATCATTTTCCTTCGTTCACAGATTGATCGAATAATTGAAGTTTAATTACTATCTCAAACAAAGAATTCGTAAGTATTCGATTATTCGACTATGATGTCCCAACAGTTGCGCGAGCCACGGGAGGCCATGTTTACGGGGTTTCTCTCTCTGGTGGATGGAACTATATATTTATTTCAAGCTCTCCATACAATCTCGGAAGGACGAGACTCTTCGAAAAATCTTATAAAAATAGTGGACTCTCTTTAAAAAAAAAGAATATTTTTCAAAAACAGAAATCCAAACTACAACGCCAGTCTCAGAAAAATCTATACACCTTCAGATATCCTCGACTGTACTCTCGTGAATTTTTCATTGGCTCCCGAAAGAAAGAAAGAAAAAAACAAAAAACGTAGCTAGAATTATTAATCTAACGGTCCAAAGTGTCTCATAAATTTCTAAACACGTAGAAAGAAAAAAAGAATAGTGTAAGACCCAAAAAGACCGGAGTTTACATGAGTTCCTGTTGACTCGTAACAGAAGCCGTGACGGGAACGTCTGCGTTCCCGTCGTGCGCCGTGCGGGAACGTATTCACGCGCCATCTTGCACGTCTGCGTCTCTCGGGCCGTGAATTCAGGAGAACATAAAACGTAGAAATCTAAGTGGCGTTGCTGCTCGTGTGCCCGTACGGCGCACTCCGTCCTCGCATCCAGATGAACGGGGGACACCGCCCATGACCTAAAGCAGAATTCCGACCAAACAAGTGCTGCCACTGAAGGTCCGGGTGTTTCGCCATGTATGGAAGAAATGAGGAGAAGGCTCCATACTTAGCAAGGCAGCAGGAAGCATAGGAAGTCAGCGAAGTCGGTGCCCCTGGTGTCCTGGTCGATCGACTCGTGTTCTCTGTTTCCAAGCACTTTTCTGCCCTGTTGGCAGTCTCCACTCCCATCGTGACACCAACAGATATACATATATATATATATACCAGGAGTAAAACAGGAACAAGAGTAACAAAAGTGCAAGAAAATTCTAAAAGCCACTTTCCATAAAGCAACAAACCACACAGATAAGCGTCTAACCTCAATACCACGTTGGATTATATACTTCTCAAGTCGAACGACCTAACGTAACAGAACAAAAAAATGAAGAAACGTTAGTAATAAGTAAAAATAGTCTAGCGGCTTTGGATATTGATTTGGCTATCGGTATATATCTAGAAGAGGGAATAAAAAATTGGAGCGGTACCTAGTTGAAAAAAAAAAAGAATCCACAGCGACTCCTGGCATTTGCTGATGTAAGTCAGGTTGCTGACGTGCCATTTATTCTCGTGTACGAGACAGAAGAGGTTTTCCCTTCTATATCAGTAAGCCTTCCCGTCTGCCACCTCCTTTAGGCACTTCGTGGTATCCGGAGCAGGTAGGTGTACGGGTACACAAAATGGTCGCCCCGACCAGAGCTCCCCTTCTGGTGGGATGGACTAAATGAATAGCTAAAGAATAAAGGATCCAAGGGGGAGTCACGATCTTATATTATAATGGTACAATGGGGTGGTGCGTATCACGTAGGCAACCGCAGTTAGCGCCAGACAGTCAAAAACTCACCGAACCGGCTACTACATGTATATACCTCCTCTATCTTCTTTTTTACTCCCTTCTGCCATCGCTTCTTTCTCTCCTTCTCTCCTTTCTTTCTTTCTTTCTTTCGGTTCTCAACTCCTTCATTCATCTCGACTGAACCAACACAACAAATAACTCCAATCCTGTCAAACGTCCCGAAGTGCATTTTCACCACGGCAAACAGACGACAACAGTGCTCCAGTAGAACGACGTCCGATCGGACGTCACAAAAATTCCTAGATATTCCCTAGACTAAAGGTAGTATTTAAGAATCACCCAGCTGTTCCCTTTTCCGACATTGTCCAGCAGTTTTAAATGATACGACATTTTTCCTTTGGACATTCTCGCGAATTTACATGGCGGCGACGATGCTCCTCCACTGAGGATATTGATTCGCAGGTGGCTGCCCTTCGGATTGCTTACAATGCGATTTATTAAGGGATACCACCTGCTCTGAAAAATCTCAATCGAATGCCGCCATCGGGCCCTTCGCTTTACCGAAGTTCGTTAACTACCTCCTACTTCAAATATATTAAACCTAGCGTGTATCTCTTCCATAAGACGTAAAACTTCTTAATATCTATCTGTGCTGCTACCAAGTGCCGTTCGTGTCTTCTAAGTGAGATTCCTCGAGGCTTATCGAAGTTCACCAATTAGAGAAACACTTCTCTGAGACACGATGAGTATCTTACGTATACAGTAAACCCTCTTCTCGTGCTACTCCCAGGAATCGACGAGTAGACTCTCTTCCCAGGACTATAAACGCGTTGACGGATTGTTATGCTTTCCTCCTCTCGACTTCACATTCTCACTTCAATTCTATCCTGTCGAGACGTTCCACTTGTTGATATTAGGCAGCGTACACACGTGCGCACCTAACCAGCATCCCTGTACGGTCCATTAATCTCTCTCCGTTTCTCCATATACTCTTAGGACAGCGAAAAAAACATTTTGTCTCTCTTTTCAAAACTCCTTTATCAAAATTCTTTTACCTTCCGAAGCAACTTCGTTCCTCCTCAAAATACTCTCTTGCCGTATTACATACTTGTTGAGGAACGAGTTGCGCAATAAACTTTCCTTCTTCCTTTCACAGGGTACGTATTTCTCTCAATCTTATTATTAGTCGAGCAATTAATTCATAATTATTACTTGACTGAAAATTTTCTTTAAAAAATTACCGATTAAGTAAGGTTTACGTTTAATCGAAAGCAGTTGAGATAATTAACGGTCTACAGTTGATCCCCTGTTGGCTTGGCCAATTCCCTTGTGTGCTAAATGGCGTTCAGATAACAAAGCCAATGGATATTCTATATAGGTAGATTATACGAGAGTATAAAAGGATTTTCAAGGAATTCTTGTTATAGCCGTTTACGTAAATACGCCAAAAAAAAGAGAGACAGAGAGAGAGAGAGAGAGAGAGACTGGTTGAGTATACGTAAAGAGAGGAGAAGCGAGCGAGAGCAAAGAGAGTGCTAGGAAGAGGTGGGCGATGTCGTTTAATAATTCACGCTACGGTCTCCCTTTGGCAAATAAATCTCGGCCACCTTCGACTCGACGGCTGCGGCGACGGCGGCGGCGGCGTCGTCTCCATTTGTAACGGGAAAGCATAAATTGGCTCGTAAAGCTGGTACGCGCATTAACAATGCGAACGAGCCACTTTACTCGTAATTGAAGGGCCCGCGAGAGAACCTACAAGACAGGCTTAACTTGGCCCCTTGTACACTTACTTACGCGTAAGGATACACACTGATTTCAGAAGAGATAATATCAATGAGTACCAATGATAATTGTCGAGAAATAATATTCGTCGGTGCTCGGCTGTGCGGATCTTAAGAATTTAAAGTTTACGTTAACGTTCTTCTTTTTTTCCAGGATAGTTTTGAGTCTAAAAAAAAAAGAAAGATGGCAGGATCATGTCGATGCTCGCGCTTGAACGTTTCGAGATAAAGAATTCTGGTAATGGAGTGGTGGGAGGAGGTTTGTACCAAAGAGACGCAAAAATAAGTACCTAAAGGAGTAAGGACCGTGGGATAGTTCCAGAGGCTGCTGCACCGCCATAAAAGTAATTCTGCACGTATGCCCCCGTGTGGCGAGCCAAATCGTCCCGTTCTACGGAGGACATGCCTTGAATCCCGGATGGTCCTTGAAATTCTCAGGACCTTCTGCGGGCAAGCATCTGTAATATATATATATCTACAGACATACAAGCGCGAAGAGTACTTCCTTCCTTTCTTTGAATTTCAAAAGTTTTACACGAAGTGCATTGAAGCTTCCCTGGAACGAAGAAAAAAATTTTAAAGAAAGAGGTAAACGTTCGAAATTCGATTTTATTTCGCGCGAGAGCAATTAAAACCGGCAGTGTTAAAGAGCTGCTAATGAGCAACGGCCCCTTCATCCACCCCTCCATCGTGCAAGTGATTATCATAATCAATGGAGGATAAAGAAATGGTGAAAGGGCCCAGCGGCATTAAGGGGCATATTTAAGTGAAAGTGGGGAATAATTTTTTTTTCTTCAAATAGGCGCTGCTAGGGATTTGTCTGAAGGTAGGAATGTCACAGATCCAAGCGCGCATTAGCAGAGCAGGTTTATTCATGAGTTTTTCCACCCTGTGGGGCATTGGGACGGGGTGGACTCTCTCTCTCTCTCTCTCTCTCTCTTTTTTCTACCTTCCCGACGAAAGTACTGGTGCGACGGCGTTGTCGGTGGCCCAGTACGTTTTACCTACCACTAACCTAACCCTTAGAACCAGTCAGCTTCATCCCCTATTTTTCGCTGCGAAACTCGGTACTTGGGATAGGAGGGTGGAGGTATGCGGTTTTAATGAGACTTCTTGCATCGCTGCTCGCCAGCCACCATTTTCTCTCCGATTCTCACCCCTTTATCTCCCCTGACACTGTCGGTACCACCAACCTGTCCAGATATTTTACCATCAACCTTTAGAATGATCTCTGTCTTTTTTTTTTAACCATCCAACAGTCAGCATCCCTCTTTGGCATTTTTACTATTTCTCATAACGCGTATCTTCGTTTTACTGAAATTCAAGAGTTTCCAATAAAATCCTAATAGAGGACTGACGTCAGACTACCTTTGGTACTTATATGCGTTCGACTCCATCTTTATATTTTTGCTATAAATTTGCATAAAAATTCATTAGTCATTGACACTAATGAATTCTTTAGACTTTAATTGTGGATATTCCGCCATGTTAGGATAACTGTATTTGTATGTGCATGTGTTTGTTGTGGAGCAGACTTGTGGTTCGCGTTGTGGGGATGCCTTTAAGACAGGAGATAAAGGACCCGAACCTAAAGGGTGGCAGAAGTATAGCAGGGTGGATTGGGGCTCTCGGGTGTGAGAAGATGAAAATGGGGGTGGCATAGGCGCCGGCGCCACGCGACGCAGTCGATAAACACCGAGCACCCTTACGACTCCGGTCGACCCTTCTGCCTCCTGTACCCCCTCCCCAAGCTCAATGACATAAAACGCAACAGGGGTGACAGGGCAAAGCATCCTGGCGTTACCCTACTACGGGGGTTGTTTCACCCCCTACGACCACTAGGTACTATGGGTAATGAGCAAATGCATTTACTAACCGTATAGTGACGCATCACTGCGCTCTCTGGTGTGCTTAACGGAAGGCAAGGTGCTGTATTTATTTGACGAGATTACAAAAATGGGATTACATTTATTTCTCTTGGTTTCGCGCAATTTCCTCTCATTTGTTTTTTTTGATAGTCAATAATCGAGTTTTAGCAGTGAAAAAAAAAATTTTATTAAACAATCACATTATTTTGGAAGATACTCGGTTTATAAAAAAAAGGTATGTTCAACTTAAATTCAAAATCAACAGAAGCAGAGGTACTGTCATTTTTTGGAAATCATCTTGTTTATCTATCATGATCTTTTCATGGGAAAGTCCTGTCAATAATTCTACCGCTTCATCGACGTATTCCTAGTGCGTGTCTCCCGCACGCGCTACTACCAGGATCTATCAGGAGACCACAAAGCTAGAAGCAGGTATTCGTATCCTGCGAAAGGTCCTGAAGGTGAGAAGGAGGTGGCAAAAGACAGGATCAGGAAGCAAACACAATATACGTGAGAAAAGGAAGGAAAGACCACGAGTCCGCAGACTCCTTGTAGAATAAAGTCGTTATTCACATAGCAGAATAGAAGGAAGTGATCCTTTCGAACACCCAAACCACCACAGGATAGCCAATCGAACAAAAAAAAATCAGCAGAGTCATCCTGGCTACCAATACGATATCCACACGGAGTATATCTCGAAAATAATATAAAAAAAAATTACCTATACTCGGAATATCGTCAAGCAAAAATCCTGCAAGGATATTTTCCGTGAATATCGTAATATAAAAAAAAATATTAACGCACTGGTAACATAACCTAATGTATGTTAACCAGGCGATAGGACGCCGCGCGACCTCGGCGATCGATCAGCCGATTAAATGTGCCTGCCTTTTGCCTTCGGCTGGCAAGCCCTGCCGCACATACCGAAACGAACGTAAAGGCAGTTTGCAATTCTGCGGTAGAAATCTGTAAGCGATTATCCACCCTTTCGCAATACCATAAAACCGCCCGAAATACATACGGGCATAGCTATAAATACTTCCTATATAAATATACATATACATACAGTCCAGTCATGAAAATCCAATGCGCAATATACGTTTGACCAATTTGTTCGCAGTCACCAATCGATTCTCAATGACATTTGCCATCGAGAGAAAGTACCTATTCCGTATTTCTAGGTTACGTAAGGATAAACAAAATCTCACAAATATCACGTAGTCGTATTACATTCGTCTAAAGTCATTTTTTATTTTCTTCCCGATAACTGTCAATACCAATCACGCGTACACGTCATAGGTTAGGATTCGGATTCCCGTAGCCGAAGAACAGTTCGGATTGTTCCGACACGAAGGGAACGACCGGTTTGTGGCTTTAGGAAGGTCGAGCGAACACGTCGGGCTTGGAGCCAAGCGAACCGACCAACCACGGAACCACCGAGCGTGCCGAACCGCGGAACATCGAGGTCACCTTGTGTTATTTCGAGAACTCTTCGGAACGATCTCTCTAGGTACCTACTAACTTATGGAAACCTTGAGGACTATCCACTGTCTGTCTCTCTTTTATTTCTCTCTCGCTTTCTTTCTCTTACTCAGTCGTACAGTAATGCACGATGCGGATTACTACTGGCAAGGATCATGAAGAGAGAATGACCCTTGGCATCCTCCTACGGGACATTCACGACATACCCGACACATTACGTCTGGACAGTTTAACGAAGATTCCTGGAACATTAAATGACGGTAAATACGACTCTGCCTGGTGTGGGACTATCGCAATCTCTTGGCTATTTTTGTCCCAGGAAGAGAAGCTGGAACTGCAAGCAAACTAATGGCGTTTCTGAGTTCTCAACATATTACTATAGAAATAAATCAAATAATTCCTACGTATTCGTTGATATTTCAATTGAACGCCATAGAGAGATGTTATTAATTCGTATTATTCCCGGTTGGAGATAATTCCCTGAAAAATAATATCCCTAGTATCATCTACCGAGCGTCCCGAGAGAATCCCAAGAAAGGCGCTCATCAAAAGCAACAAGTAACGAGACTCCGTCGCCATATTTCCTCACGCGTATTCCCGTACACACGCGCGCTTCGCCTCGAGTAAGAAAAGGGTAAAGAAAAATATGAAAATAGGAAGAACAAAAAAAAGAGTGGCAAAGAAAGGCGGATTTGCCATGGAAATTAATGCTCACGACAGTCGGGACACGAGTCGAAACACGATCCTCCCGGTGTGCACTAGGTGCACAACGTGGCAGAGAGGAAGGTAGGCAAAGATATTTACGCCCCCCGTGCAAGACAGGGATACACCTACCAGTCTATACCTAACAGTATCAGAGTGCAGTCGTTAGAACATAACCTAAAGGTCCTATCACAATTGTCCAGTAGTAACCGACGTAGACGAAGCGTTCTAAAGCACGTCAAAATAGTTCCACTATCTACCACGTCGTCTGCTAGGCGGCTAAATCCAGCAGGTTAAGTTTACGGGCGCAACCGGCCGCAGTTATGGCCGAGAGAGAACAGGCAGTTCCCAACGTTTACATGAAACTACCTATCCTCATGTAAGTACATAAATAAATATATCCATACACGCTCGTATACTTAGCCACATAATAATTCGCCCATATCAGATATCGCATAGCACATAGATACTGCGCTAGGATTTCAGTGATTTTCTTGGCTCATCGCCAGTAAATAATGTATTTCCCTCTTTCAATGCGAATTCGCCCGAAACTCCATGACGTCGACCTGGATCTTTGATATCCCTTCTCCTATTCCTTTTATACGTATATACTTAAGTAAACTCCTACATAGAGAGTCAGGTAAATTACCAGCGGTAAGGTTAAATCATATACTTAACTAAAATATCCGTAATTTCAATGATTTCCAATGACTTCGGATCATTATCCGTTTCTTTGATAAGCCACATCATTTTAATACTAACTATAGAGAATGCAAATTGAGGATCTTACGTAATTATATGTACAGGGTGTTTTTAACCATCTCTCCCGTACGCTCCCTTTACCGAATTGCGTAAGCGACGTGTACGTACGTATATTCGCTTACCTGTCTTTCTATACAGTCTACAGCAGTGCTACCAACTTTAACGTGGCTGTACTGTGCGCTCTTAATTTTTTGCTGAATCAAGTCACGTGCGCGAAATTGATCCCGTGTAAATGCAGCCTAGTCATAATCCCCGAGGCAGACACCTGCCCTGAATTCGACGCGCTTTGCGTCCAGGAGACAGTGACTGATCATATAACGTTGCGTACTGGTTAATTGTGGACAGTGTGCCAGATGATGCTGAGCCATCAGGATCATCATGATTATCCATAGCCATATTGATTAAGGCTGATCTTTATTACGGCGCTTAATCGTCATGACCATTACCTTCGTATACTTGGCTTGAATTGGTGTAATTGATGCAATTTCATCAGGATAAAAATATATTTATATAGTCTTCTGTAAATATGAAACTGCTCGTAAAAGATCTATGATCAATTATTGTATGCGTTAACCTTACCTATCGGTGATCTTTGACATTTCTTCGCTCCGGGACTCTAGAACTCTAAGTTCACGTCTTTCAAGACGTATGAACTATTGACTGCAAGAATACTTTAGATTTCTAGTCACTTGACTTATGGTAATTGAACACATCGAGGTGTCTATATATATGTATATATATATATATATATATATATATATATATATATGTTCTTCGTACCAACTCTACCAACGTAAAAGTACAGAGATCGCACCTCGTAAAAGATTCTTACTTTAACGCGTCTTGTATGATTGACGTTGTGGTAGACCTGTCACGGTTATACAAAACGATAAATCCATCGGTACGACACAGCAGGCATCAGTCATCACGTGTCCGCGCACGTGCCACGATAAAAATATTGATCTTCTATAGATTTAAAATTTTTGCCTTATTTTTCAAAATAATAATTATTCGATTTTCTTTTCCTTTATCCGGTTGTCAATTTATATCTTGACTGATAAGTGTTATCGCAATACTTTACGAGCGTTATCTGTTATCCTCTTATCCCTCGATATATACTTGCTGATTACGAAAGAATATGACAGATCAGATATTTATACTCGATCGATAACGATCAATTAATTTAATCCGCGCTACTGTCTTTTTTGTCATTTTTATTATTATCTTTTTTTTTACACGAAACAAAGACAAAACGTGAAGAATTTTTTGGGTTCAAGTACCCGGCGGGAGGCTGGGGGGAGAGTAACTAACGACACAAGAGAAAAAACCTTTTTTTTTTTCGATTTTGATCCTTCGCGCGCAACTGGCTCCAGTCGTTTTTCGTTCGCTTTTGAGTGACATGTGTCAACTGTGTCAACAGTGTCAATTGTGTGAAGCAACTGTACGCTTTATAAATCGCAACTAATACTTAAGAAAGAGAAGGACAATCGAATCTACGAAGGCTTGGGGATTGGTAACGGGACAATGTCTTATAATTGGAGGTATTAAGCCGACCGGAAGCTGAGAATTCAATGATTCCCATGGACCCACACTACCGTCAACCATTCACAAATATTCCCCTTACTGATTCCTCTTCTTTTCATTTTTTTCCTTCCTCTCTCTCTCTCTCTTCCGTCATCTTCACACCCCATCCTCGTACGAGGAACAGTATCAAATTTCCAGAAGAACAGTTACATCCTCAAAGAAAAAGACGAGTTTGAGTGAGATAAAAATAAAATTGAAAAAAATCATTAACAGTCTCCAATCAATTAATTAGCATCTATACAGACTCAACGGTATATGTATGAATGAATTAATGAAAAATACAATGCAAGTCAATTCAGTAAGTTAAGATCTAAAGGTAATGAAAATTATATATTTTAATATTTTTTCTAACGATAACTCTTAAGACTCCCAGAAGGTCAAATCCATGGGTCCTACTATCTGACCCTGACCAAGACCCCTCCTTAGCAGCGTCATCAGGGTAATAAGCTATTTTACACTATGCCTGTTATGCAGCCGGGTATGCATATGAATGAGGTCTCAATGAACGTAAGTGGCAAGGGATGGGAGAGAAGCAGGTTTGAAACCGTCTATACGATTATGTGGTTATGACAAGCCAGTCACGAAACATGGCGGAAGGGAGACCCAGAGGAGTTGTCGTCCACGAACAAGGAGAATGAATCCGTGCATGCTTGGCTGGATATGTGTGAACAAGAGAGAGAGAGAGAGAGAGAGAGAGAGAGAGAGAGAGAGAGAGGAAAGAATCTTAAGAATGAGTATACTATACGAAGAGATGAGAGAGGATGAGAGACTCTCTCATACGTCATTCAGGGTCGTATCGTAATGACCAGAAGCGTCAAGGTATATATATATATATATATCTACTATATCTTAACTATATAGACTAACCTAACTCTCCATAAGTTTTGAATTATAACTCTGACCATATGGTGTTACGGAGGAATGGGATTTTGTGTTCTTTTCATATTTATTGGAATTTCGTAGTGATCTTTTTATTTTTATTATTGACAAATAAAATGGCTGCGTCTTCTACGTTTGGCAGTGTCGGCTGGATTCATTGTCAGTGAGCGTTTTGTATGCCGGGAGCATTTCGTGAGGCGTAATAGACAATCGGTTTGCCGGGGATTCCCGCTATCCAGGTCCTACCCTAACCCTCTGTAAAAACCACCCCTGTCAGTACGATGCTCCGATTCTCTCTTGTACCATACCCTTCGCAGCTAAACTCCCCACTGGCACCACCGTGCAATTACAAATTCCCACAGTGGCGAGGGGTTCGCTGCTGCACCCCGAATTGCAACCACCCTTCCTACTTTTATATGTGTATGTATTATATGTAATGTACGTATGTGGTACAGACACGTATGTGGTCACTGGTCGAATGGAATTCAAATCTTGCGACCTGCTACATATACATATATATATATGACGTATGTCACCCGGAGGGTTGCACGCATGATGCTATTGTTAATAAAACTGTTTTAATTTAGAATAGCCAATCACCGGCATTCAGGTGCTCTTCATTTATGTTTAATTAAAAAAATATATATATATACGGATACTATTCACTTTACTCCAAATTACAACCCCTTTAAATAACTTAGAAAAAAAAAAACAATTTTTTTGTTCTCTAATCTTCGTACTTTATACATAATCAGATCTGTTGATGTCAAAAGTCTTTTTTGTCAGTTTTAATTTTTTTTTTCGCAATAGTCCCAACCTTCTTTGTATTCACTACTACTTCCCGTTATAGGATAACTTTTCGAATGTCCCGGGACTGTATATATATGTATAGAGTGAGAGGCGCATCTCCCCACGAGGGAATTCCATCCCTTACCGTAACACGGGTGCACAGGTAGCGCCAGGATAGAATCCCAGGGGTGGGAACCCTTTCCGATCTAAATTCCCAACCCTGGCACGACCTTGCACATGCCTGCACATGC
>JARPRG010000642.1:825601-846835 GCA_031001745.1 Hartigia nigra | reverse complement strand
TGCACATGCCTGCACATGCACATGTGCTGTAAGGCATCGTGCTAACTATGTTCTGCGATCGGATCAGTTTAACACGTATTCATCAGTAAGCATATACGTATGGAGAGATTCTGTACATATGGATACAGTTTACTCATCCAGCAGTAATCTAAGCAAGGAACCTGACCTGGATATCAACCCTTTTACATTCTGGGGTCATTCCAGGTCCTTTCAGATAAAAACTAATAAATCTGTAATAAACGTACAGAAATGTCAGATAAATAGGAAAAAATAATTTGTTGACACATTTTCTAAAATAATATTTAATTTTCAGCCGCCGTATTGCTGCCTTCGGTAAATCAATTTGAAACGGGAAGCCAAGGGGTGTGCGGCATCTATTTAATCAGCCCTTAATACGCTCGAACGCTTCGCTAATTTCATTAGAGGTAGACGCGACGTCCCCTCGATCAGAAATTGGTCCAGGATTATTCCTTCTGGAGTCTGTGACGTCGCGACGCCAGGAAAGCGAAGAGGAAACTTTCACGGGTCGAAAGTTCGTACCGTAAAGGAGCGCAGCATCGATGTCTCCATGTTAAGAACGTCCTTTGGACTTAAGGTTAGATTTACAAAGAAACTAAAAAACGTGCTATCCGTCGTAAAGAATTATTATCAGTTTAAAATTTGACGCAAAAAAAAATTTTTCTTTAGCCAAATTCTTTCGGCATACGTGGAGTTTACGATGATGCTATCAAGAAATTTTACTAGAAGCCAATGTTCAACTTCCTCTGGAGTCACTTCCTGTCCTTATCAATCATCGCTCTTATCACTGGCCAATGGTGAGAGATTCCTGAACGGAGTTTGCGTTGGTCGCTACTACGATAACCTATCTCTGACGCACACGAGAAACATATACTGCGAATGGACTGTACGAAAAATCATAAGCGTCCAGTGGCGTCGCGACGCCTTAATTTGCTTCGTCGTCCATGAACAACCTACGTATAAGAGAATGATTGTTTATTACGCCTGTCAGACTTCATTTTGACCATGGTATTATGGGTATTCGTATTCTATACTATGTTCGATATAAAATGCTTCTGTAATACTTCATACGAGAGATCTATACTTGCGTCAGGCTAACTCTAGGCCCATCTTGACGTCCACATCGCACAGTGGAGTATAGCGTTTACGTCAGAGTGTTACGTCGTAATTGATAGCAAGTGGGCTCCGCAAATGGGCTTTAATTCCATTTGCGCAATCGATATGAACGTATCATAGGTATGGGCCAGGGTGCATCGATGTGCGATATCGATAACAATTTTAATAAGGCAACGCTCCAGTCTTTACTTTGAAAGATCTCTGTAGAGTCACTTGAAAATTGTTGATTGTATTAGTGTCAAAGAGATATGCGATGGACGAGAAAGAGTGAGAGGGGCGACGGCGGGGGATGCCAGGGTAAAAAAGAGAGAAGGAAATTACAAAAGGAGTATAAAATGCCGTGCGATAGGTTTTCGAGGCTAAACATTCAATTAGCGATATGAATTCGCAAGGCGGTTAAGATAGCCAATAATTTTGGGTTTCGCGAGGAAGGCTCACTGTGCGTCAATTCTTTTATCTCTCTTTTATCACCCTCTGCCTTTTGCCGTTCTTATTTTCTTTTCTCATCCACCATGCCAATTTGCGGCACCGTGTAATTTTGCGGTTTGCCTTCTTTCCGAGAGTGGGAACGGACTTTGATAATCTTGCCATGGCCGAGTAGCCATTCACTGGGCCCCCGGACCTTTTGCGACTTGGTCGATTAGACAGCTTTTGCGTTGCCACTGTAGAATTATAAAAGTGGGAAAAGTATTTTTTTTTAATTAATTTTTTTTTGGTATAAATGCTTTACCATTTATTGTAAATTTCGGGCAAATTTTGCCTTCGTTAATTTTCTGTAGAGAAAGTCAGGACTTAACTGGCAGCAGGTACGTTACTATATACGTAACGCGAAAACTCGATCAAACGACGACACAAAGGGGGCATAGATGCGGCTGACAGCCAATGGAGTTCGAAGGACAGGAGAGACAAGTAAAGAGCGAGTGAGAGGAGAGGCAATTAAAAAAGGGGGGGGGGGGGGAAAGAAGTAAAATAAAGAGGGGAGGTTAAAAACCAGGAAGAGCTATAGATAGCAGGAGCGAAAGAGAAGGAGGAACGAAAGAGAAACAAAGAGGGTCGAGAGATTCAGGGTTGAGGTGGTAAATGGGTTAAATGGCAGGTCGAGAGACCAGCCAATTTAAATCACCACCAATTCTATGCAGTCCAATCCGATTCACTTGGAGTACCTCGAGCAGTTCCCTTATGGATGCTGTCCTGGACCAGAATATACGGATTTAATGTATTAAAATCCTGCTACCGTAAGCCAGTATCCTTATCAGCTTTATTTTTAAACATCAAGCCGCAATTTTTGTTTAATACCTTAATACACTATCGTTAATCTATATTGTTGTTAATATTACAGCGTCACGCCTTCCCGGAAGCCAATTGATCTCGACGTAGGACGTCGCGACGCTACTACGTTCCCATCCTGACGCCCTTCTAATAATCACATAGAAATCGATAGACTCCTTTTCACGCGGTAAATATGTATTCTACTTTTTTCTCCATTTCAACGGAACAACCACCTAACGATTAGTTCCAATAAAAGTAATTGATTAGTCAAAGCAATAAAACAAGATCGAAGGTCACTAGACTGTCCATGATACTCGTGAATAAAATGTCCCTAGGAGCAATGTGTTCTCGATATCGGCTCTTGAGCATAACAATGAGAGCGAAAAATACCTATATACCAGACTATACACTAGACGCGCGTTACAGCCGAGAAAAGAGAAGAAGAGTAGCGTCAAAGACTGGAAGGATGAGTATAGAGAAGAGAGAGAGAGAGAGAGATAAGTGGAAGGGTTAAAGAGAGACAGAGAGGAGCAAAGAAAGAAAGAAAAAAAAAAAGGAATAAAGACAAGCCGAGTCCTCGCGGCTCGTTGGCTCACTGCCAGAATCTCTCACTAACTCGTTCCTCGTCTACACGCTCCTTCACGTACCAAAATGAATCGCATTGTGTACCAGCCTTTATGTACCTGACGTCACTCCATGCACAACCATAGATACAGCAATGGCTAAGTAGTCAACCAGATACCGTACTATAGCCAGACACGACTTCCTGAGAGGAAGACTTCCTTGACTCTGGTCGTAACCAGCGCCATTATCACTCGGGCGACGTTCGACGTGCTCGTCAGGTGTGAAAGTCCCTGAAGGTGAAGGGAGAAATTGATTGCTGGTAATTGCCTATTGAAAATTCGTTCGATATTTATGATCCTTAATGACGTTTAATGACTGACCCGTAAAACGTACGTATCTCAATACCTGTACCGATTCCAATCGTAATCAACGTCCAGCTAGTCTGTCAATCTGTAAGGGGGAAAAAAAAAAAATCATTGGGAATTAAAAAAAAAAATTATCGATCACTATCGCGTGTTAGTGTATGCTTTTTTGTGTGTGTGTGTATATATATATATATATAGTATATGAACGATAAGAGAAATTTCATAGAGGAAGTTTGAGTTTCCGCCATTCCAGTGTCTTCGTGTACTGTCAACGTGGCATTCGTCTTAATTACTCGAGTCGTAATCAGTTTTGCGGTCCGTGAAGCCGAACGCTGGACATAACTCAAGCAAACAGGTTCTGTCCTGGTACCAAGGAGCCAGGAGCGTGGACGCTTACAACCAACGGAAAAAGCCGTGCCCTTGGGAATACCAGGACTCTCCCCATGGAGGTCCACAACCGATCCAGAACCTTACAACCATGTCTACCAATTTCCTATAGTATTAGATAGCGACTGTTTCAAAAGCTGTCATATCGGTAGTGTTGCTTATCGTTGGCACTGATACTACGGTGGCACGTGACTTTGCATAGTTATCCATAAACTATGAAACACACAGAGCGACGCATACTGACCGATTGTAAACGCAGGGAAAATTTCCATGGTACATTTCTCATTTATCTTGTCCTCGCAGCTTGGATATTTTCGAGGTAAACGGTAACAGCTGTTTTCTGTGGAAAATATCCGCGCGCCGCTACTGCAGCCTATAAACTGGCTTATGTATACATATATATAAACAGTACGTTAGCCCACGCAGTATAGCTCTGCATGCTTTTGCATAGTACGTTTGTAAGAGATACATACCTAACCTAAAACGTGCCTTGTAAACGTTTCTAACTTGAGACTAGTACGGAATATCCTGAGTACATTGCGTAGACACGTGGATGCATATGTGAACATATGGGTACTTGGTTACATGTTACGGGACACTGTACCTGTAGAAACCTTACATATAAGTACATGGAATGACTTAGGATTTCTAAGTAGTAGTTATATTAATGTATGTTGAGTGTGGCTATATTATGAATTCCCGGAGGCTTTTGAAATAGTGAAAAAAACGGGGTGAGAGAGAGAGAGAGAGAGAGAGAGAGGCAGAAAAGGGTGGATAATTCCATGGGGCTAGAGAGAAACGTGATTGCGCGTAGGCGGGCCTGCGGCTTCGAGTTGATTTGAATGGGCCAAGGGTATGGGAGTCCTGAGACTTACTTATTCTATGGTGTTTGACGGGAGGGACTGAGGCAAAGGGAACGGGAAGGAGACAGGACACTGCGAATGAGATATATAGGTATAGTCGTGGAGATAACGAAAGATGGGATAAAAATAAAGGGAGAGAATGCTTGTGAAAAGGGAGATGAAGAAATTTGAAGGGGTGGAGAATGAGGATCATGGGGAAGGAGAGGGGATAGGGGAGTGGGTATGAGTCTTTGGTATAGGGAAATTATACTTGCATGAGATGCCCTCTTGCGGCCCTCCGGCCTGAATGGTAATTAAAGCGTGCGAGACGTTCTTACGATCCTCTGAATTCCCAACACCATTCGATTTAGGCCTCTTGTAGCATCGAGAAGGAATCATTGGTTCCAATGAAAAGTAAAAAGAAATCAATCAATTCCAAAAATCATTGATAAGAGCCAAGTGTCTGGTATCTGATTGTGATTTCTTTTTTTCTAGGTAAAATTTGCCGCTGGAAAAGGTCCTGGGGATTTTTAATGTCAGATCAACTGACAGCGGCAACGAGTGTCACGTGGTGAACGCACTTCCGGTCCGGCATGGAAGCGCCGGTCCGATGATCAACAGGTGAGCCAGGATGGTCCATGGAAACGGGAAGAGTCAGACTATGGAAGATTCTCGTGGTCCTCGTGATTATCCAATCGATTGCATTTCCTGCAAGTTTTCGCAGTGTTTACCCATAACGTCAATTATTCCCAGGCAGCCATTAACGATGCAGAGCCCTCCAGGTTAGCGATTGTACAATCAGATTTATTTTAATGGTAGTTCATTAGCTGCTATGGCGCCTTATTCTCTTTTACTTACCATTTCTATCAGTTTTATCTCGCTCGTCCTTTTCTTACCTACAGATATCCTGGCTCTTCCTGGCATACTGGCAGAATTACTAGAGAGTACATAGTGGATGGGATCCAAACCGATTAAGGAATTCTAGGACTGTCCTATATTCAGTTACAATTCCTTGGCTTGGTCAGGTAATTCCTATATAATGTGATCAATCCATTAATATTATCCAATCTCTGTTGTCATCAATCCACAAGAAAAATCTGTCTACGTAGTTGTATTCCAATCACTTCCGCTTCCAATGAAAATGACACGATGGCAAATCATAAATGGGATTGCGTTATAAAAACATGAATCCACCGCAAAAGGAGGCCTGCGGTATCTGCGGAAATCAATTTTGATTCCGGCAATTCCCTAGTAGGTATAGAAGAAGTAAAAGCTCGCGGTATCACGAAGCACACGAGATAAATCGCGAATAAGGTAGTCACCTACTGGCTCCCGTGGCTCCAGACACACACGGGATGCTGCACGTAGATGTCCGGGAGGGCACCGTACTCCTGGAGAAGAGCCTGCTCTGTAGTGTGTACTCCGTGCCTGTTGATTTATCAGTACACCGGCGATGCATAAAGTGAAGAGCAGAGCAGAGCAGAGAGAGAGAGAGAGAAAGAGAGAGAGAATATATGACTAAGGTAACACGTGGTCGCATCAAAATCCACATACACATTCGAGCTGCCAAGAATGTATATCAATGAACCGCGCATGCGTACAACTATCATCCGACTGAAGTACCCCAGGGTCAATCATTGAAATTCAAATGGAATCCCGAGGTCGACTTAGCGTCACATAACCTAAGCGATAATCGTACCAGTTTACGAGCAGGTTATGATCAAGAAGTAAACAATCACCATAAAGAGAACGAACGAGCCGAGGCATCGCGACGCCATCGACGCTCAACGTTCGATCAATCCTTCTTCAAGTACTTACAAATGGATTATCCAATAATCACCTGGTCCATCCGTTAACCTAGATCGCCGTACATCCCCATCACATGATTTGATCGAGCTTAAAATATTCTAAAGTAAGTAAAATCATTGTCCAACGATATTCATTAATAATCATTGCTTTCACCAAATATATTTCTTTGGATTCTTCATCAGAAAGCGGAGCTCCAGCGAGGCGTTCTGGATCCCTTGTAAAGCGAGTCTTAACCTAGGCGTCGGTTGCAAGGTAAGCGGTAAGCGAGGTAAGCAGGCACAGTCAGTGAGGCAAAGCAAGGGAAGGCAAGGTAAAGCAAAGTAAAGCAAAGCAAAGCAAAGGCAGGCGTACGTGCGAGCACCGCGATGCTATGATCCGATAAGCATTGCCTGGTTGAGCGCTCAGGTCGGCAGCCAGGCAGGCCTCAGAACATAGGAGTATCCCTCTACGGCTATAACGTCACCCCCACCAGGTGTCCTCCAGGTACTCCACCCCCCCACCGGTTACGAGCCCAGGTTTCCCCCTCCGCTACACAGTCAGGCTACCCCTCACCACCCCGCCACACTCCTCTCCGTACGTCCTGCTCTACAGCATTCGAATTGATTCAAGCTGGGAGCGCAGATCGTGTCGCACCGACGCTGGTCAGGACGGCAAGACGCCAGGAGTCCCTCTTGGGGCCGTCGGGCCGGTTCTCTTCTGCGTTCACTGCGTTCTCCTACTCCTCTCACTCTTTCTGCTGCTCCCCAGCTTCAGCTTCCTTGCCTCCTACTCAACCTATACTCAACCTACTCATCCACTACTTCTTCCTCTTCTTCTTCTTCTTCTTCTTCTTCCTCCTTCTTGTCCCTTGTAGTAGACGTATCATGGACCCGCCACGAGCACGCCTCGTACTACACAAACTACTTTCTGAACACTGTGCCATACTACGTACCTACTCTCGTAATGCTATCAGCATCTTCTATACACAGTTTAGAAGTACCTATATCGGTACATAGACTCTATATATATGTATATGATTATATATAAAAGCTAATACAGACACAGAGCATACACTATGACGGTAGCGCGCATCCATGCGGATCGGTTAGGTATGCTCAGTTGAGTGTCACGTGGATATTTTGCTGAGTGATACACGAGCATAGTGATAATAGCATGATAACGACAATAAGAAGAATTTTAACTTTCCTTGCAAAACTAGTAGGTATCGCTGCTGGTACGAATGGTTAAGCCATTGGGGGACACTACTCGGCGTCCTTAAGGGGCATTCAGGATCCTTTGGTATTCCTCTAGAAGTTTCCGACAGGGACGAAGACGCTGGCCGTAAGAGAAGGAGAGGACGCAGAGTAAGAAGGATACAAAGAAAAGGTGAATGAGGAGGGGAAAGGCCATGTTAGGGGAGAGAGCGCATCAGGGGGAGGGGGCGAGAAAGAAAACTGGAAGTTAGGAACCTCTCCAGATCCCTCAAGCGTACCCAACGACGCAGGGCGTCGAATCCTTCACGATCGTTCCAGCATCCGAAGCATCGTGTCCTTTCGTATAACCGCATTGCTATCTTATACCTACACGAGCCTTTCCACGCTGTCTATTTGATATATATTATTCAAGAACGGCGCCTACGACTTATCCTCTTCGTCCAGTACTTATACTATATATATGCCTACTTAGACTCCAGTCTTTGACTCCTCCGCTCCATCTCAGTCCATTTCGTTCTGTTCCGCGTGACTCCTCGGTATGTTCCGTCACGGCTTATTCCGCGCTGAGTAAAGTGATTCCTCGCGGAGCGGCCTTATTTGGCCGGCAGCTTCACTCGCGCTTCACGGCGGCTTCTTTTTTCAGAGGAGCAATTAAGCGTCCAAGGGACGTTATAATAGCGAGAGAGTCGCGTGATTCCACGGTGCCTTTGTGGCCTTCTCCCTTTACCGCTTGGTCCTCTTCTTCCTTTATACTCTTCCTCTCAGCGCCCACTCTCTTGCTACTCGAACTCCTCTTCTTTTCTCTATACTCTCTCTCTCTCTCTCTCTCTCTTTCTTATTTTCTTCGCTCTTGTCGGCCACCGTGCTGCGCGAGATTTATGTCCCTTCCTTCGCCATCTTTCCTGCCGGGGCCTGTGCCCTGCGCCTTTAACCCTTCGTCACCCTCTACGTCCCGCCGACCAACCAAGAGAGGAACCTCAACGCTATCCGGAAGATATTCGATCTCTTCGGGGTATCTTAAAAAAAAAACAAATTTTTTTAACTATAGTCATTCAGTCAGACCCAAGAAAGACCGTAGTCAAGAAATAAGACAGTTACACAAGGATTTACGTAACTACAATAGCGAGGACAACGGTAGGCGCCTCATTTGGAACCATAACGACTCCTCCAGTCTACATGGTTTTGTCTACGTTTTCACGTGGAAAAGTAAGCAGAGAAAAAAAAGGCCCCGACTAACTTGTCGCACGATAAAAGCCGCCCGCCACGCCAGTAGGTGGTCCCTGACCGGAATAACGAGCCTAAGAGTCGCTTGACGTATTGAAGCCAGATGCCTGCGGCTTCTGCAGAAACTCCCGGACTCCCTGGGTGCTTCGCAGACTTGTCGGCCATTGCAAACGGACCTTTAAACAGGAACACGTTAGGCTGGTGCAAAGACTACGTAGATAACTAGGTCCAAGGTATCATCAGGGTGAATCGGTACGCAGTTTAGAGTCAAGTAGACACCCTGATAAATAATATTCGACTAATCAACACACGTTATCATATTCCACGTATCCTATAATACTCTGTAGGATTCAAGTGGTACCTGTACTACAGTATCATTCAGTAAAAAAAAAAAGTACCACCTGAAGTTGGCCATAGAATAGAAATCGAATGTACAGACTAAAGTTCAATTGGTCCGTTTCCCCTGAATCACCCTGTATATCTATGTATACGCATAACAAGCTCATAAGTGCCAGCGCGTTCCAGCATCTTCAGAATTATCCCCACTGATCATCCAGAAGATGAAAATAAAGGGAATTTCCACATGAGCGGCCGCCGCTTCCCTGTATCGTATGGCATCGGTGCACTACGCACTGCGGGACGCAACTATCATCCGCACGAGGCTGCCTTGTAGCGTCCCGACGCGCAACATACATTCTCGTTAGACGCCACGATATTTCAGCAGCGAGCCGCGCATTAACATCCTCGTGAAATTCGTATAACGCGACCGTTAATTATGTCCGCTGGTGTTGATCCAAAGAGACATTAGTTTCTATCTGAAATAGAGATTGCGTCTGGTTAATAGTATGGATATACGTATACGCCTGAACCCCTGCATCGAGTGTAGTTGTTGGTAATGACTTTTTGGCGGGAAACGTGTAACTCAGTCGAATACATAATTTCTTAGTAATTTGTCATGATAATTCACCGTAGGTTCTTTTAGACCTTTCCTAAGGAGACCAGAACCGCGTGTTAAGAGCGTGTCAACAGGCGCCATTTTGTCGTAGAAACCTGCCTGACTTGGCTCCGGCAAAGGTGTCGATTCGGTTGTCACTGGCCTCAAAGGTTAGAGAACGTGTGTCCCGGGCTCTATAAATAACCCACGTCAGCCTCTATTATTATTTCTCATTTATGCACTCTGTGTATTTACACGACCAGCCTGTCAGAGACGCACGATGATTTTTTGGAAAAGTGAAAACCCACCATTGTATTACCAGGAACTATGTTGATCAGCCACATTTTACACAGACTATACCTAATGGACCGTATTCGAATAAAGGGCGCTTCGTGAATAATATTGCATGTCTTCAAGAGCTTCCATAACGCGGTACGTACTTAATGAGTCAGTCAAGATAATTCAAGAGAACAAAGAGACAAAGTTTTACTTTTTATCTTTTATAACTTTCAATCATCCGCCATTGAGTGTTCCAAGCTCTTCCTCTGTGGATTCCAGATAAAGACGAGCAACCAGTTGCGCAATTCCGTTGCGGATCGTTGACGAAAACTCCTGTAAAGCCACAGCTTGTATCTCTACGATGAACAGACCTTAATTCGCCTTGAGGAACCTGAGGATTCCCGTAGGAATATCCTGGCATTGGGAAGGAGGATCGAAGCTTCTGGATGGATATGCATATATATCTATATATATGTGGAGAGCAAGAGGAAAGAGGTCCTCCAGGAACGGAAGGCGCTCCCACGTAGATTATCTCTAGATAGGCAGAGAAGCAAAGTCACCACGGTCACAATGACAGTGCTAAAAGCCTAATTGCCTCAGGGTCGTTCGTTGACTATAATTAGCCTCTAATTTATTTTCGTATCGCGCGGCCCGAAGTAGCATTGTTGCGCGGCACGATTGAGCTAGGTAAATCTCACCCTCGCATTCGACTTGGATATGTACTGCGTGATTAGTTGGATTAAGAAAAACAAATTTTTAAAATTTTTTTTACAAGTTATTAAGCAAACGTACAGTTTTGACTGTGTAATTTTAACAAATCATACAAACACACACGTGTTCTCTGATAATTGGCAGTCTTCATTATTGCGCCATACGCAGTAATTATAATGCGTGTTACGCATGTGTATTGTTGTGTGTTCTTGTTTATGTTAAAGATACAGTGTAAAATTAATGAGCGGCATCGAGATATCGTTTTAAATTAATTAAAGGGGATTTAAGAAAATAGTAGAATCTCTTCTGCGAGAGAGAGACTGAATTCACAGTAGCCACCTGGCCGAGCTGTCAGTCTCCCTTAGAAGCGGACTGACAAAAACTAGTCGCGTGCTTAGCTAAACGGGGCTTCCTGACTGTGAGAGACTTGGTAATCTATTATCCGGTCCAGGATACCCGGACTACAATTGCACGACAATTAACCCTTAATAATAATGAGGATAAATTTGTGGTGGGATATGTAATAGGGTCGGAATGTAAATACATTATGGTATAATGCGCTGTCCGATGCAAATGCTGCGAAATTAGACAGACTTCGTATAGCTGTCATGCCATCACTTTGTGATATTTCATAACCAAGAGCGTACTGGGTTTTACAGTGTCTGTTGGCATAATTACGTAAATAGGAATATGTACATGACACATTGATAGAAATTACGTATTGACATATTATTCGTAGAAAGCTGATTGAATTTCGACATTTTATTATTATTTTCTATATATCGTGCAAGTGCGAGAGAGACGAACTTATGGATATTCGCGTGGGTTAGACAGAGATAGACATATCGCACCTTTTAATACTAACCAAAGAATATCCTTTTCCCTGTATTGACTGAGCTCCGAATAAAAATATAAATTTGCACAGCTTTAAATTCAAGAGCGAATCTCCATGGAGCATGTAACTTGCGTAATCAATTGCAATCGATGCGCGTGTCTCAGGCTCCTTGGAGAAATAAAGATGACTTATTAAAAGACCATCTTGAAACGCAAGTCCTGATACTCCCGGCAGGACTCCTGGACGTTAAGGTGCGCGTAATTCGAGGAGGGCGTCGGTGCAGCTGTCGGTGGTCGTTTCGTGTTTTCAGGACCCGGGACACGCGCCATGGGCCCTTTCGTAAGGGGGCCCTTTTGCGGTCTCCAAGACTCTCGCTTTCCTTCCCTACTTCATCTGGTTCCTCTGGTGGCGTTCGTTGGGCGCAATGGTGTGTCGAGGGTGGTTCCTCAAAGGTAGATCAAGGGCTGAAGGGATAGGGGTGAGGTAGAGACCCTCCAGAAGGTTGAGAAGCATGTTGGTATGCATACCTAGAAATAGCCACTATATATAAATATATATTTACACACATATAGACTATAGACTAGTGCGTTACCATCCTGTCGCCAGCCTTACGCAACCCTACGCAACCCTTAGCACGCAGCAATACTCCCTTCTCGAAATCGTAGGTGTGCGTAACCCACGAGAGGGTCAGGTAGGACACACCTTGAGGTTCCAGGGCGCTGTCTACTCCTAGGGTGAAACCTCGGGCTGCACACCTTAATGGGAAACACGTCATCCTTAGTGAGTGCGTGCCTGCATGCTTATAGGTTATGGATCTTCGAATGCCTACGTCATTGCATCCTACGAATCGGAATAGTGTTATATAAATTTCTATGAAATTCTTAAAAATGTCATATTACACTTTGGAAATAGCTAATTATTATTTATCGGATTTACGTATGATTATTCGTGCAATCGTTATGGCGCTGCCTTTTACTGCATTCATAGCTGGCAGTATCGAATCAGAGGGTTCCTGAAAGCAAAAGTACATGGGAATTAAGGATTGGAATAATAGAGGGAGAAGGAAAAATAAAAAGAAGGATCATTATCCGAGACACGAGACACACTCGGATTTCTCTCTATAATTTGGCCATTCCGAAGCATTATAAACGATACGGGGTTATACAATATATATATAGTATATCCGTATATATAGTCTATGGAGTATAACTCTCTCTCCCTTTCTCTCTCTGGGCCCCTGGGACACTTCCTTTCTCCTCCTCTAGGGAACGTTTTCCTTTTTTATTTTTAGGGGAACACAATGACTATAGTGGCAGCTGCCCTCGTGACACGCGCCATCACCGTATGCAGCTTGTGTCCTATGGTGTTGTACCTTTCTATCCTATCCTGAGTTTACGTACCTACCTCTCGCTCGCCCTGTCCTTATTCGAGTATGTGGAACTATTCGTGATGCCTTACCTCTCCATGCCTGGATTGCCACCATACAACCCCCATGAGGAACGTACGGTTCAAGTGGAAAGAACTGGAGGGTTTGATTGGGATGACTGAATCCGAATTGTATGAAATCGCCGGGCTGTACTAAACTACCCCCATAAGTCGCCACGCACTTATACCTACGACTTATGGGGACGCAACATGGTCCCCAAGTTCCCGGTGTTCTGCAACACCATATGATAACTATAGTTTTGTAGAAAAAAAATTGTTCAAATTAAAGACACGTGGTAGAGATAGGACAAAGAAATCCTCGTTGTAATTCTGTTAAAAGAAAAAAAGAAAAAAGAAGTGACCCAGGTATCCAATTACACCATAGATAATACTACGTTGGATATCCTTGTTACGAATGGACCATTCTCTGATCGCACAATCAGGTATATTGCGTAACCCATGAACCAACGTAAGAGCGGCCAAGGAGCGAGAGAGACGAATGATGCTGTTACGGAGGTGGGAATAAAGGATGAACAAAAAAAAAAAAAGAAGCGTCTTAATGAAGACTTAAAGGATGGACGGAGGATCGAATCTCGCGATCTCTCGGCCCCACCGAATCAACGACCTGTGAAGAGCTGTCGAGCCAGCAGCCGACCTGGTGGAACGGGAACGGGGAATAACAGGGAAGGGATAAGGGTTCTGGGAGGGGAAGAGAAGAAACTTACAGCCTCAGGACGCACTCTTCTCCGTGCCTTATAGAAGAGCTTGAAAAGGGCCGAGAAGAACCGAGAGGAAGATGAGGAAGAATCGTGCAAAAACCTACTGGAGGAAACCGACCGGGCCAGTCGGGACTAACCTGAAAGACCTGGAGGATTCAGAAACCTATCTTCTAGGGCTCAGGGCCCTTTCAATGATTATACGGCTGCTAATGGACCAGTGGAGAATCTATCAGGATTCACAATGATTCTACCTTTATCTTTTTTTTTTTCTTTACTCTTCTCTATAGCATGAACACGGTATAGTCATTATTCTTATATATACATATACACATATGTATATATATTTATATGCCAGATGGGTAACTACTACACTTATTACACGTGGCCAAGTATGCATGTTATGTTGTACATACTCATAGCTTGAACGCAAGTCGCGCGTCAAAGCGAAATCTAAATAATGGCGGCCATTAAAGCGGCGACGAATCGTAGCAAGAATAATAGCGACGTCCCTGAAATGAACACCATTAGACGCGCGAGGTATAATATATGACAACGGGCAGTGCCACTCCTTGTGCTACCGGTCAAGCGACATTATGTTGGCTAGATGCGTCCCAGGATAAGATTACTCGACGACACCGGACACTCGTGAAAACCGAGCATAACCTATAAGGTCTGTATTAGACGGAATTGCGGCGAGTTCTCGTAACGTAATCGTCGCCGTTACAATTCCGTTCGAAGAATTTCTATCGATCGTGTAAAATGGTATTAGACGAGAGAAAAGGTTATGTCATTTCTGTTTGGAAAACTATCGATCAGGTTATAACCTCTTATCCAGCACGATTCACCTCTTTAAACTTTTCCCTTTGCTCCTTTCTTCGTTCTCCCTTCTCCTTCACTCATCCTCCAACGAAACTTGGCCCTCGGCCACGGACTTCCACCGGCGTGACAAATGAGTCAATATTTTCAGCAGCTCTGGCCTCTAGTCGCTTCGAGAATTCCTCACGTACTCGCTCACTCACTAGGTATCTACGTAGCCGATGAGTAGTGCGTCTATGCACATACGTAGTTATAAACTATTCCGAGTGCGTACGACCTCGCTCACGCACCCACGGACTCCACTTATAGTTCGACACCGTTTATCTAGGCATCCCTGGATCAAAGGATCTATCGATCGATACGACGTAAATTTTACGATTCCTCGATACTCTATTGTATTCAACGTTTTGTTAAGGTTAGGATCAATGGATTGATCCAGTATAAACTGGAGTATCCGCTGAACAGCTGTAAATCAATGGCGGATACTCTTTTGACTAACGAGCGTTCGAGCAGAAGTCATTATTCGAACTCGAGATTAGTATCTGCGATATTTTCGCATCAGCAGGAATTACAAAGAGACGAAGATAAAAGCGAACGTGTGTTTGTCCCGAGACGCCGGGAACACGCACAATCCTTGGTGTCTTTTTTAAGAGAAGCGAAAAGATATTTCGGGTGTGTTTAGCAGCGGTTAAACGTGGCGGCCATTGCGCCTGTGTAGTAGCTTATAGCCGAACGTTTGAGAAGCCGCAAGTCATCGTCGCTGTCATCGTCATTACCAGCAAAGCCGTAAGAACGTGGACAACGCCGATTCCCAATCATCCACCAGGAACGATCGATGAGGTACTCGACGATGACTTCTTAGAAGTATAACCGACGCGATTTACTACGACGCTAAACACAACACGGCGCAACGCCAAGGTGGTTCAACGGGTTTTCGAGTCTCTAACATTCAACTCTCTAATTTAATAAGTTGCGGTATAACCTACCTCTCTATATATATATATATATATCTATTTTATATTCCCATACGTTTACGTACGTACACATAACCTCATTTACGATGATAGATCCTGGCAAGGATCATGCTGCGGTTGCGTTCTAACCCCTTCCAGGAGGCACGTGTCATCCGTATCCCATTCATTCTTCTAACCTCCCTCGGGAATCCCTAGGGAGCAGAGAAAGAGAAAAAAATAAAAGCGTAACGCAGCAACAACAGTCGAGGGACTCTCGGTAAGCGTCCAGGAGATGTTATCGCAGTCGGAGTCGTCGCGTGCGACAAACCGACTTACTTACCGCGCCGTATCTCAAGTGCGTCACGGGTGCGTGCATGCATGCCACACACATGAGTGGCATAAGTGTCGGCCGGGTGACACGATTGTCGTGGATCATTAGCACGTGAAAGAAATGAACGTTATAAAATTCTAGAGACACTGACATCACGACGTAAAGTACGGCTAAAATTCTTCTGCCACGAACGCTATGAATTTCGCCAGTTTCCAATGGACTGTCGGGCCCCACCTGTTGCCAAACGTCGAAACTTTCAGATTAAGTTTTAGCTATGCGTCCTCTTACTTTTCACGTAGCTGCATGCTTAGGAATGTCACACGAGCATCGGAGATGCCTAAACTTAATAGAACGTAGACAGAAAGAATTCGCTGTTAGATATTACTATTATATGTACAGTGTGGACTGAATAATGAATGCGCCAATAAAAGATCCCGGGGCGAAGATTTGTGGATTCGACTTAACGGCCTATAAGGAAAATCTTGCAGGGACGCCCAATCGTCAGTTTCAAATGGGAAGTATACAGTGCGATGGCGAACTCCACCGAGCCGGTAGGAACTGTTATTACCGCGTAAATTCTACTTCGAGGTAAACAGCGATGGAGGCTGACCCGTTAGGAGGATAACGGAGGAAAGAAGTTCTGCCTTGTGGTGCGAGTTCGCCCGGCCACGACTTCGTTCCAGCGGCCCGTAGGAATCTGGACGGCCTGTTGCCGTGGTCGACGCGACCGGCGCGCTAGTTAAAACAGCAAATCGCCTTGAAGCCAGTCCTTTTCTTTTTTCTCTCCTTTCTTTTTCTATCCGAGTTACGAGCGCGACTCGAGTAGCTGCGCTCGTGATCGGCCTTTACTTATACATCGTACTGTGGCCACGGGCGTCTCCTGCGGGTTGATTAACCCGCCATGACTGGGAACGTGACGGAGGATGGGCTTTTATATTTATTTCCATTGTGGATATATATATATATATACATACACACACAAATGCATACTTTACTTACAGTGGCTCTTTCTACAGTTCTGCAACGATGAGCAGCAGAGGGAAAGAGAAGAAGAGGAATAAAGAAGAGTGAACGCTTAAGCAGAAAGTCGAGGCAATTAATTAGCGTGATTAGCGATCCAGCAATGGTGAGTCAACTGCGTCTCTCGATGCTCCATATCTCATGTTGACTTTGCGAGGCAGAAGCAAGAGGATTTTCTTTGGATGAACACAAAAAGAAAGGTAGTAGTGTCTGTGTCTTCTACTAATTGCAAGACACTGAGGAATTGTATGTTTGCTTTTTCTTTTACAGAAAATAGATAAAATTGCTTATCGCTTGCCTTCGTTATAGTCACGCGTTATCATTGGAGAATATGAGTATAGGATTTCTTAATTGATTCCAAGTAAATGGACACGTTTCCAAAGATCATCTGATATCAGAATACTTGGAATGTCGTTATGGGAATCCCCTTCGGGTGTTACCATTGACAATGGCGAACGAAGATCTACAAGGCATGGCTGATCCACAATTGGGATTGGAAGGAATGACTCGTTCAGGATGTACCTAACCAGGTAGATGCATGCTTAATGCACTTAATCCTTGATCCTGAGCTCGAAAGGCATTACCGATTCCAGGATGATCGCTACAGGAGCAAGAGAACAAGAAGAAGAAAAAGCAGCTGTTCCGATGATGGGACCAGATGGTTTTCTCTTCCCGTAGCAGCTAGCAGGCCAACGCTGCCAAACCCATGAACACGACGTACGGATGGTCAGGCACAGAGACAGAGAGAGATGGAACGATGGTCCCAAAAGATGGGCCCGAAAGTGGGCCGTTCTCCAAACAGCCTGCCCACCTGCCCCTTCGGCAAGCGTCTTTTTGGAGTATCTATACCAAACAAGTACCATAACCTTCTACCTCGTGACAATACCCAGTATCCACTACCAAACCCCATACAGAAATCCTATAGTCAATTGTACGCTAATTAATCCAACCGGTTTGTCATCAAACAAGCTCACCGCTTTGAACCCTGGATCATCTATGGTTTAAGAATCCCCATTAATATGGTACAGGTGTATCAATGATTATACGGATACGGTTTAAAGGTTAGTATATCGGGTTTACCTTTTTAATACTACAAACGATTGACCACTTTTTACACGTGTCTGCATGGTGGTTTTTTTGCTGTTTTCCATCGTTTCTATCTTTCTCCAAATTATACGTTTCGCTTCTACTCTAGGATTTCCCGCAGGGACGGAGGCTATCCTAGTGTATTGGCATGTTGAAACGCGGGGCGTTCGGAGCGCCGGCAACCCAGGGTATTGATTTACAATGCTTACTCCATTCTATAGCTGCTCCTATAACTACAGACTCTATGCTACGGCTCTGTGGACGCCGGCACCCCTCCGTACCACGATTACTAATATAGACTTGGCACCCCGACCAGGGGGAAAGTACTTGAGAAATAGTCTGACGGTATGAGTGCCAAAAACTTTCTAGATATTTAGGCCAAGGGAGTTCACAGGACACGTACCGAGGCGCGCGATTTTCAAAATCATTTCGGCGGTACGTAAAGCTTGGATAACTCGTAGAAAGCTCTTATAAAATCATCCCATGAACAGGGCTACAAAATTTCTTTTAATCCATCTAATATTCATTAAATAAATCTCCATACAACATATGGGGGCACGCGGGGGGTCCTACCGGAAGTTTATTACCTGATTATCCGACTTGTAACTCATTTTACGCAACCCCATAAAATTGATCTTGTCCCCAAGTGCTTTTATATATATATATACACCATATACACACTACCTTCGACCAGCTTACCCACAATGTCCACTCGAATGGCGAATGTCCATGTTATATATATATATATAGACACACACACGACGTTTCATATAAGCATCCGTATGCACTTGCGAACGCTTGTGTGGTCCAGCCGCCAGCATTAACTCCTCCTATAGCAGAGTCGCAATCAATTCGAATAAATTAATCGGCGCCATTAAGCAGCCAAACGAAATGGTAATCATGCAAATTGATCATATCGTTCCTTTCTGTGTCGAACTATCGTTATACGTTCAAATTTCATGGGGCACGTGATCAGTCAGTCACAACGATGACGTTTCATCCAATGACACCTGTGCAACTCGCCAGCTCGTATTATATTATATGCACACGTGTATCACGTATGAGAATACAAGAGTGACGTCACCAAATCAGAAGCAATCCTGACCCCAATGAGTATTCACGAAAACGGGAGCAATGCTGACAAAGTGTCACCTGTTGAATAGGTCTCGTGGGATAAACACTAAACAGGCATTCTACATGTTTTGATATAACGCAATTTCGCACTAGGGAAATGCGCACGTTTGTCACTCGTATTTTATTGTTTTATATGAATTCGACACGTGTCCACGTGTCCACGTGTCCACGTATCCAATATGGACGTTCTTACTGCTACGAGTATACAATTGTCGCGCCTTGTTAAGAACACTGATTTACTATGCTATTACAAAACGTGGGTATTACTCTAATGACCATACTTGGTTATGGATGGTCGTGCTTTGTTTGTTTTTTTTTTTTAATTTTTCTCTCTCCATTACTCCATTTCTATGAAACGATTAACCATTTTGGATTCTTCGAACGGTCGACTACCAAGTTACCTTGGACTTACGACTTTGGCTGTACACGATAAATTTACCTGGACAATGTCGGACATTCTCTCGAGCTTATGTACAGTAAACGTCATAGACCACGTGTCGAGCACGTGTCAAATTCCATAAATGTCAAAATCAATAACAGCTACATAAGCTCACTATAGAAACGTCAAAAGTACCTTTTACCATTGTTTAAACCTATAAAATTCTCTTTGAGAAAGACTTAGGACTCTCAGAAATTCTATATTGTTTATCAAAACTTACAAAATGGCCGTCCCTGCACCGTCTCCTCTTACAAGCATGCTTATGTTATACTCGGTACGGTAACTGCTAGTAAATAGAAGTCGAGCAGGCTCATTAAAAGCGACACAACATTCCCAGAGCGGGAAGGATTTATTGCAGTTCCGGGAAACTGTCTCCGATAAGATAGCACTTCTAGGAAACGCTCGAGTAGCCATGTTATATCAATCAAGTGATCTAGCATAATTATTCGAAACTGACCATCTAGTGTTATTTCCCCATACGTAACCCCCACGTTCGTATCATTAACGTCGCCGCCATGGTAACAGCTCTCGACCTCACAGACCTTTTCATTCATTGGATCGCATTAAGGAAATCCAATCCTACACTGATCTATCGATCCTCGCCCGTATACCGTGATTCGTGATAATTCTTACGTTGGCTTTATTCTGGGGTGCATTGTCGCGCGCAACACCGAATTAAAGGGGTTTGCTAGAGGGCAAGGGGTTGCTGCGAGGCCACGCCCCTCCTCCCCGTCCCCCTCTCAAACTCACCTCGACTACGTGAACCAAAAAAATCCAAGTTTTACGATGCCCTTATGACCTCCGACCAAAACTGCCTCGGGCCTTTTGGCTCTTCTGGCAGCGCACGGCACTCAATTCTTTGGCCATTTTGCCTTCTGGCTACCCGGCAAGATGGCTGGTCAATGTACTAAGGGTCTTGGCGGTATGCTTGGTTAATGAGTACCCTTTTATTAAGAATACAAATGACAATAAGACAATAAATGTCTATTGACAGTAAATCAACAGTTATGACCTTAACTTTATGCTTGTAATCTATAATGGCAATCTTATCAATCCTTTATATTTAATACTATTAATTAGTATTGACAAATGCTAATTACTAATGGACAATGCCCAATGAATTATGCTAATCTTATTTATGTATAGTCTGTTCGCTTGATGCTTGTCTATATGTATATACTATAGGTGTCTAATGATTATGAATATTCATTATGATCACTGGATTGCGTAACACGTCTCTTTCGTATTCGCAAAGCCTTTAGATAACCTCCGTGAAATATTGCTGAATTGCAGAAAATAACCAGCGACACGTAAATAACGATCTGGGTCTAGAGATAATTCAGAGTGCTTTGCGAACCTTGACCGTTTACGTGCGTCGATTGTGTACGTACGATATGTATATATATATATATATAAACACACACGTGTTATTGCGTAACAGTATAAATAAGTAGCCTACACGCCTGACACATAGAAACTTCACTCGCATGCGACTACAGAAAGAAAAAAAAAGAGCAGACGGTTGATGCAGAATTCAAAGGGGCACTTTTCTATAATCGAAGGTCGCCGATCGATCGACCGACTGCACGACCGCGTAAAGGAACGAAATGTCGTCGCGACGCCTTTCGACGCCAACTTAGCAAGCAGTCCTTGGTATACTGTATTTTCTGTCCTTCGTGAGGGAGGAAGGGCGAGAAGGAGAGGGGACGACGACGCTTCCACCGGCGCTCGCCATCTTTACGCTTGCCGTACTATAGGCGTCTCT
>JARPRG010000642.1:790770-813627 GCA_031001745.1 Hartigia nigra | reverse complement strand
AGAGAGAGAGAGACCGGTGGCACAGTAGCGCTCCGCTATTCGGGTTCGTATAGGAAGAAGAGAGTTTCGAGGTAGCAATAGAGTGAGGGGCGACGCTGCCAGAACGCAGCCCGTCGCACGGCCGTACGGCGGTGCAGAATAAGCAACGCCCACTGTAGCAGGAGAGGGAAGCCAGCGTGGGCCGTGCCAGCGTTCGATTGGTCGATGCGACCGACGGGGGTCAAATCGTTGGGGTGCCGTGTAAGCTCAACCAATGGGCTCACTCCTAGCCGTTTTTTATTAAAGTATTTATGCCAAAGGACGGAAGAACGGTCGTCTCGTCGGGAACGGAGGACACTCTTGTTTCGGGAGCCGTCGAGGTTACACGCGTTTTACGTCGAGCTCTTTGCGTCCAGCGTGATCATACATACTAGGGCATCATCCTCGAGCAACATACGTCCTCCTAGTAAAGTGTCAAGCCAGTGGAGTTTGGAGTTTTGCGTGTCCTCGAGGTACAGTGTGTATTGGAGTACAGTGTTTATCGTGTCGGCGCCACCGTTGAGGCTGCTACGCTGTGCGGTGTGACAGAACGTCGCAGGCTACGAGGAGGATAACGGTGTTGCCGGATTTACGTGCTCCGTACGGTGTGCGGTGTGAACAGGCGTTCGGACGATCCGATCGATCAGTCCGGCGCGGAGACTCCCTGAGATCGTCGTCGGTGGCCCGCGGCTCGTGAAGGCCTTCGCGATATCGTCGCAACGGTGACATTTGGTGGGACTATCGACTCGACTTGGCAACGTCGCTTCGGCTCACAGGGGGCTTGGGGTGGCAAGCAAGCAGGCAGGCAGGCCGGCAGCTTTCTTCTTCCGAGGACGGCGCTGCTGTTCCAATCCTCTCTCTCTCTCTCTCTCTCTCTCTCTCTCTTTCTCATTCAGCCCTGCGCTCTCTTTTCTCCTTTCTCTCTCCTCCCTCCACATCATTCTACCTATCCCTCGTAACACACACACGCGCATCCTCTCCCACCCCGCTAAGCCATCCTCAGCCCACGTACCGTTGAGAGCTTGACGTTCTCCTCCCACCCCCCGGGGCGTCACCCCTCCTCATACTCTCCTCCTTCTCTCGGACAGGCTCTCTCTCCTCCCTCCTCCTCTGCTCTTCTCTGCGCGCGCCCCCTAACCACCAACGGGTCGGGCGAGTCCACTGGCTGTACGAGGGGAGTTCGGCAGACCTTAGCGCTAGTCTGCCGCGGCCTGGAGAATGTGTTAGACGGCGTCTAGTAACGCGCCACTTTTCCATAAGCAGCCGGCACAGGGCACAACGGCATCTTCCCTGCAGTAATTGAGCTTGAATAGCGAATCCTTTAGTGGATCATCGGACGCTGCTCTTGCTGGTCGCGTTCGCGCATTCACGCGTCCTGTTTTATCGACCTGCTACGGCGACACTCGCCCAGTGTATATCTCGGCGCCGGCCATGTTTGGTGTTTACGCGAGGGGGAATCGTTGACGTCACACGCCCGATCTCACCCGAAGGGAGCAGAAAACGTGTCGACCGACACCGACGTCCATCCGACCATCGCGACTGGCCTATACGGTTAGGATCCCCGACGCCGTTGTTCTTTACGTGGAACGTCTTACTACGAGAAACTTGGTGGCACGCGCGAATCAAAACACGCTAGAGTAGACCGCGGCGCGCACCGGTGCCGCGTTTTATTCTCTCCCGATGGGACGTGCGTGTCCGCCGTCGTCGCCGCCACTCGTGCTCACCGTTCGTACTACTGCCACTGCTGAAAACATCGAGCACAGCACCGTCTCGCCGCTGAAATAACCCACCGCGCGCGCTTAACGCACCGCGAATAATCCCCCACCCGCGACTCCCACGTCGCCAAACACTGATCGAACGATACGAAAAACATTGGTCATGTCGGCTCTCCCTCTCGAGTCGACGGCACGTGCTCCGCAATCCTACGCATAGGACATCCCGCTAAAATCACGGGCATGTCCACTACTCGTACCCAGTAAGGACCAAGGCCTCTTTTGCCCTGCTGCTGTATCCTAAGGGATGTCTTGCTGAGAGAGTATCACGAGTGCTCGCTCTAACCGGTGATTGTCCTACGTGTTTACGTGCGCCGGATACTACGGAATAACAACTCAAGCTCCGTATCATCCTCGGCACGTATGAGTGCACCTAGAACAGTGTTTTATTACGTTCGTAAGAACGCATTCCCATTGGATATATAAATAAAGTGAGTGCCAGTGCCACCCTGGGAAGGATTTAAAATGGAGCTGGGAGACAGAGTTTACGCCGCCGAGCGGATTACGAAGAAGAGAGAAAAGCGGGTAAGTTGTTCGTCATAATGCCGCGTGGCGGCGCTACTTCACAGAACGTGTTTGTCTATGCGCCGTTGCCGTTTTTCTTTCCCTCCTTCACGTAGTTCACTCTTTTTTTCTACAGTTCTCCCCGCCATCGTACCGCACCACTCCAGAAACTCTGGTCCTCCTCTAGTGATTTATGTCGTGTACAGAGCCTTGCAACTTCGTTCGTTAAATGCCCATGGAAACGACTCCTCGACGTACCTGCTCCTAACCACCAGAAATACAAGAACATGCGTTACGCCAATCCTGCTTTCAATGTGTAACACTGTAATTCTATCTATTCCGAATTCCTAATCTTTATCGCAGCTGTCTAGTTCTTTGCTCTAATGTTCATCGAAGTCGTTTACCATGAAGACTATAAAAGTATTTACAAACAGCTACTAAATCTTCGAAATTCAAGATTCCTCAGACATGTCTGCCCTGACAATTTTATAGAACGTTCAAGGAATTTATTGAAGGTTATAAGAGTTCATTGATCCTCGGTGCAATTGTGGAATTGGGAGTACATAGAATGTCATGAATTATATCTATCGTATTTCTTCAAAGACTTATATTAAATTGATGAGTCGTCTAAGAATGCAGCGCAATTTGAATCCTCTTTAAAAGCATCCCTTGGGAAATATGGGTCTTGGCATCCTATGCCCGGCATAATAGACGATAACTTTTGGAAGGCGCCGTTTCTATTGTATATATAAGCCCTCGTATACTTTTGGCCAACCAGGAGGAGCCGAGGAGCCGGCAACGTCGTAGAAGCACAGTTGTAGAACACACGGCACTTTTCTCAGCTGCCGGCCCATGCCCGATAACCGACCATACCTGCACAGTTATGTCATTGTTTTCCAACTGTCACGACGTTGCGCACATCGACAGTTGGTCGGCGCCTTTTTCACTTAATTTTGGCTTACAGCCAATCCTCTACTCCCGTTAAACGTTACTCCGATCCTGATGAATTTTCCTTCGCCGATATGCCTTCTTTCGGTTCATTCATTTTTCTCGTAAAAAAAAATTCCATTGGCATCCATACAAAATTACTCTGACATTCACTAAAACATTCCGTCAAACGTATTCAGTACTTTCTGTCCAAGCGAGGTTAGATTTTTTCGCTAGAAAGCGTCGATTCTCATTATCTCTTTTTTTTTTTTTTTTTTTCGGACACTGTCGATAATCAAATATTCATCTCCATTGTCATCCTTTGCTCTATTCTCACTGTAGACACTGTTCGCACAAGACGCAACGAGAACGATATCGCTGATTCGCGTTGATTGACAATATTGGTCAGCTGTGAATCTCACGCGGATCGTCGACGAGAGACGTATTGAAGTTATCGACGAACTTCTTTACTACGTTGGCGACGCCATAGCTAAGGAAACGTCAGAGCAAAGGAAGCATTCGTACCTCGTAGCCCGTCTTTGCGTATACGTGCGTGTATTTTTGGCCGGCTGTCTCGCTGGCGTTGAAATCGCTATGACGTGTCTATGGTGAAGCCGCCATTACTCGTTTATCGTCAACGACTGTCCTTCTTGGAATTTTTCAGGCCACGGCAAAAAGTTTGAGTGTTATCGCCAAGGAAAAAGATATTCTCAGAAGGCGTCAGTGGATGTTTTTTCTTTCTATTACTGTTTTTTTGTTTTTCCTATCTACTCCATTCCGTCAAGTTCTGGCAATTCTCAATAAATTCAGCATTTTCATGTATCACTCGCGAACTCCCGTACGACTGTGTTTCTCTTAACGCATCTTGTGCACTGATCCTGAACTTTTCGTAAGTATAGCACAAAAATGTGCAAATTGAACCAGGTTCTGTTTACTCGTTGCAATATCATTGTTTTCATCCCGCGCTTCTCTCTACCGGCAAACCACGTATTATCACGGCAGTACGATGCTTCCATTTCTGTGCCACTCGAATCCCGACAGTACAAAAAGCCCGCGTTATTCGAATAACTTGATTTGTGTACACGTGTATACATCAATCGCTAATTTCCACACAGATTGCATGTTGTTCGAACGTTATTAGCACCAGAAGCAATATTCCATTGATAACCAGTTATACAATGCGAATCTGCCTTAATACGAAACAACCAGCGGAGTCAAAGTGACAGTTTTATTCAGCATTTTTATTCTCGAATCGACTATAGAATTACTTAAAACGTATTCCTATAACCGAAGATATCCGATCTTTCGTAAGGAGCAGTGTTACGATCGTGCCTAAAAATTATGCTGATTTCACCGAAAAACAAAGTATCCTGAGAAACAGGTAGTTTCGGTAAAAACGTATGACCTTCACTGGCAAATACGTAACCGGTCTTCCCTCCAGATGTCCATCTGGATGATATCTATATATACTGTTAGCAGAATCAGCTCGTAAAGATATGTCAATGGGAGGTACACAGTGCTCTTTTGCTACTAATGAAATATTTAGTCATAATTCTTAACGTACTATACCGTACGCAAGAGAGTTGATGCTTTGCGAATGATAAGCTCACTAGATTCTCTATTATCGCGATAAGGGACTCTGCAGTTTCGGCAAGTACAATGGCTGACGATCTAACGGGATTTCTCTCTCTTTGTTTCAGGGCAAGGTGGAGTACTTCGTCAAGTGGAAGGGTTGGAGCAAAAAGTGAGTATTTCGCATTGCTCTAACATTTACTGAGTGTCGAAAGCGGACTAATGTTTCGCGAGACAAGGTTTGGATTAACGAAGAGTGACGTTAAGGGCGAGTTCACGGTAACCTGGTATTCACGTGGACGACGAGTGTGCGGATAGGCCTGAAAGAAATTATCCTAAGCACGTCACGATCGTGGCATTGGGAAATTTCGTGTTTCGCCTTATTGTCATCGCATCCTTTTGTCCGGCGATCGAAGCGCGACTGTGTCGTTATTTTTTCTTTTCATTGTCGCGACACCGAGAGTCCTCGTGTATCGGGAATAAATGGACGTTGTATAACCGAAACTCGCTTCGTATCCAGAAGTTTCGCGTGGGAACTATTCGTATGTGTCTACGTGATTTTGCGAGTGCGATTACAATGTAAAAATATCTATTCTATTCTCAGATACAACACGTGGGAGCCCGAGGAGAACATCTTGGACGTCAGGTTGATTGAGCTCTATGAGGAGAGTCAGAGGGGAGGCGACGTGTCCACCAGGAGGCCTAGACGAAGGGATACCCGATATAACGTAAGGGACACGTGCTGCAGGATTGGGTCTGGGGTGGCACGTTGATTTTTTTATTTACTTAGAATAAAACTTTACCAATGGTACTCATCAACTGAGTCTTGTACGTAGGAACAGGTTTTGGCCAATCTCGTTGTCGAGGAAGAACCAGGCGGAGACGAGAGGATCGCCGAGGACAGTCAGGATGAATCGACGACCGGAAGCACCTCGGCGCCACGTTTAAATCCTGTCGCGCACGACGAGGACACTCTTGCCAGCTCTTTGGACGGACACGAGTCTCCGGTACCGGTGGAGAGGTCGGCGTCGGCATTCAGCGTCGACTCGGACAGCTCCAATAGCAGTGTGGACATTCCTTTAATGCCAAGGAGAGAACCGGCTGGAACCAAGAGGAAGGCTGAGGTACTCAGTAAAGAGTCTGGAAAGATTGGCGTGACGATCACGACCAGTAGTCCCAGCAGTGGTAGCGGAAGTCCACCTCCTAATAAGATTCCTAGGTTACTTCCGTTAAAGGGAAATCCTACGTCACCCTCGTATCACGTAAGCACGATGATCCTAGGACAGTGTAGCTGAACCCTTTGCTCCTTGTGTACAACACCTCTTGAATGCGTTTTATTGTCTTTTTCCAGAGTCACAAGGTCAATGGAAGAAGGCCCTCTTCCTCGAGCGTTAAATCCACTCCGGAGGAACCTCTGCCGGCTGTACCGATGACTCCTGCACCGGCAGTTCAAGACAAAAAGAGAACGGAAGCTGACGTGGCTCATGGTCCACCACCCTCTCTGCCGAGGGCACCACCGGCGCCATTGTCTCCCCAAATTGACACCCCCTTGGAACAGCCGACGAAGAAGAGACACTTGTCCGAGCACAAGCAAGAGAAACAAAATGGTTCAGTGACGAACGACACGAATGGACACAAGTCGCCAAGTCCAACAGATTCCTATACGAATAACAACAGGTTACCGAGCGTTGTGAATGGTCATCACAATCACAACAATAATAACAACAACAACAATAACAATACACCGAGCGTAAAGCAAACGGAAATCACAAAACCGGAAATGTACGTCCCTCTTACGAGTCCCAGTACGGATTACTGGCACGCGAGAAATCCGGTTGCCGATCAGGTATTTATTACTGACGTCACTGTCAACCTGAAGACCGTTACCATCAGGGAGTGCAAGACTGAGAAGGGATTCTTCCGGGAGAGGGATCCCAAAAGCGATATCTACTAGTGTTCCAGCAAGGAACCCCTTCGTCATTCGAATGATACACGTGAAATTATATATTGAATCCCATGTAAATATAAATTATTTTTCCAAACGTTCCGAACCGGTTCATCAACCCGGTTTCAATATTCCGAACGTGGAATTTTAATTGTACACTCTCGTACGGCCACACATGTTTCATTGCTGAATGAATGGAGCTGCCTGGTATACTTTGAGAATTGACGGTGATTGAGACTGATTACAAGTTCTGCCTAATTGGAAAATGACGTTCAAGGAAGTTCAGGAATGTGTTAAACGGATGTGTGAGGTACGGTCACGTGACAGTTGAACCGGAAACAATGTGAAATGGACGATAATACCCTTATACTCTCACTTAGGAAATTAAATGCCAAAGTGATACGGCATCCTGGTGAACTCTGCCGTGCGCTCACAAAAGAGACACAGACGGATCCCACATTTGTACATTTTAAAACGCTTCATAGAAATTAGATATGCTAAAAGATCTGAAACGATGTTAGATTGTATAATATAACCGAGTTTCTCGATGATATCGCACTTAGAAATCGTAAATCGGATGTTGAACGATACGTCAGCCGAAAGTAAAAGTACTCGCAGGAGAATTCTCAAACAGCGATGAAGATCGTCGAATATTTTTCTCAATCAAACAAACAAACAAAAAAAGTATTCGATAGCACTTGCTCGTCTCGTGCAAAGGGAAGTCAGTCAAGTATGACGATAGCGCGAAAAGGTTTACCTGTTTTTTTTTTTTTTCTTTTTTCTTTTTAATTAGTTCCTAGATACTCTGCTTCGCAAGCCAGAGAATCGTCACGCGGAACGAAGAAAAGTTTCGTCACGTTTTCTTTGCCGCAAAACTTCTGATAGCGATTGAAAGGTCGATAAGGGCGATAGTAAGAAAAAAAAAAAAAAAGAATGACCGAGAACCGAAAGAAGGGAGACAGGGAGATAATGTCGGCCGAGGATGAATGTTTTTATTCAAAGCGCGTTGTATTTCTCAACGATGATATTATTATATTTACCGATGAACGTTATCGGTTTTTTTTTTTTTTTTTATATTAGCTTGTAAATGAAAAAATATCAAGGAACGTATCCGTGCTCTTATCTTAGGTTTTTTTATTTAGTGTCGTAAGGGAATCGTTCTATTCTTTAGTCTTTGGCTAATGAATTTTCAATAATTTTTTTTGTTTCTTTAACGTTTTTTGCAATTACTTCGCAACTCGATACACTGCGTATACAAAATTATTATATAACCAGTCTGTCGTTTACGCTTAGTCGTACGCGTATCTCCCCTTACGCGTACGCGACAATATCTACGAGTATCACGTTTACGTTCCATTGTTCCGAAATACATATACGAGCTGTTCGAAATCCGCTTAACGTGGCTTTCCTCGCCGACAGCTATATGCATTTTTTTTTTGTTTTTTGATATTCCACAATTGATTCTCCGTTCGTTTTCAAGCGCGAGTTATTTCGCGTTAATGTCGGAGACGCGCGATCAATGACTTTGACGAATCATAAAGACTTTTTTTACTTTGGATATGATATCGCCGTCGGGCCTCAAAAAGGGCGAGAAGCTGTTTATTCGGGGAAATATGATGTCGACGGAGCGAAGGTGGAAGAGAAAAGAGAAGAAAAGATAAAAAAAAGAAAGCAGTAGTAGAAAAACTAACAGAAATGAAAGAATGACCAAATTGTTATCTTTTACCAAGCTTAGACGCTACTCGATCGCCATTTATTTATACTACGCATACACTCGGTGCATTTCGTATGCACATTCAGAACCAGTACATCCGTGATATAGATATATAATATACATATACATATAAAGCTGATCATATATGTTGCTTATTTATTATAATTATTAATACGATGATTTTTAGGTTTTTACATTCTTAGTATAGTATTATTAGATTACGTACACGCGGTATTCCACTAAAGACGTTTTTCCGTCGAAACTTTGATTTACTATTTTCTTTTTTTTAATAAATTTTCAATTCTCATTCGTTAGATCAAACGAAGAACCGGATAAAGTGACTGTGCGGATGTATGTTTTTTTTTTCGCCCGTACGGTCGATCGAATTTTATTATGATCCCTGACTAAAAGCAAGGGTCTATAAGTAATTGAGATTAATTGATAATCGTTGATCGTACTATCCTATATAATTGTACGTTACGGATTTCTCTTTGGTGGAATAACGCGCGTAGAAATTAAAATGGGGTTCCTTGCAACGCATGCTGAGCCGGAACGTATAACACACCGATTAATTGTTGTAACAATGAGAAAAAATGAAATTGACACTGTACATTGACGAAGCGTCCTGTAAAAAATGTATATAAATGAGACAACTCCTTGTACGTTATATAGTGTAAACAAGTCGAGGAGAAGCCCAAGCGATAGTTATAAAGATCCTGAGTTATCAATTGTATATAGAAAAGGAAGAAACAGAGGAAACCCCCTTTAAGTTGTACATGTATAAGGGCTGCAAAAGCAGGTGACGTCGGAGGAACAGAATTGAACGAAGACGAAGAGTGGAAGACGATTAATGATCCTTCTTAGGCTTAGAATTTTGAGATAGACTGTGCGCGTACCTTCGATATTGTTTCTGTACTTATAGAACCACCAAGCTATGCGATAACAACAAAAATAAGCAACATGAAGAAGATAACGCAGTGGCCACGCAGGCATACACGATATGTGAACCCCGGTAGCACCAAATCCAACAGTAATTTTAGTTCTGTCTGGTACAGATTCCTTATATTTCAATAAAATCATTACTTGAACTAGACACGTCTTTATTCACCCATGAAGCATCTTGCTTACCTTTTAATTATAGTCATTAATTGCAGGCATTCAATTTGGATTACATCGAATTAGAAGTCAAATCACAGAGCCGGTCGACTGGGTGAACTTTCGTTCGGTTGCCGAATAGTTCCGCTAGATGGTAGTACTGCTGTAATAAATTCGCGACCCGAGGATCACCGAGAAGACACGACGGTCCGTGCAGCTAAAGTTTGCGCTGCTTATCTCGTGAAGATTTTTCTCTGCGACAGTCGTCAGGAACAGACAACTGTACAGAAGGAATTTCTTTTTCCCATTTTCTTAGCTAAAGTGTATACGGGAGTGTCGCTAGTGCCATATGTACTGGATCAACAACGCTCGACATGTGGGTGAAGCCAGAAGAAGTTTTGCTGGCCAATGCTCTCTGGTGAGTACTCCCATTTCCATAGTTGATTACTGTTTACATCCAACGTCAAATACAGCTGATGAAAATTATGCTTTGATTCGATGTACTCCTGTTATTCTTTGCAATTGCATCGATACAATTTCAGAAAAACATGTGCCTTTGAAAACGCTTTCATATTCTAAAGAGGTGGACACAAATTCTTTTGTCAGTATATTTATTCTGGGAGAGTGGAATTTTGTTTCTCTTTATTGTCAGCCAGATACTCCAATGGCAATAACATACTAAGGACTTCCTTTTTGAAACAAACTGTTTTTCTATCTTATTCAACCGTTTGAATCTTTACTGATGTTTTCCTTTCTGTTAAGATAATGACGACTTTACCTTGTATCGTGTAATCTCTAATTGGAAGGCAGGATGAGCATACGAAGGTCATTTGACAACTCGTAGTCTATTGTCACATGAAATATTTCTGCTATTACGAAACTACTCCTTATTCCAGAATCTGGTTATACAATGATGTCTCTGTGTTACAAGTGTACATTTTAAGTGTAATGAAAATAATCATTTATATATCGAGTATACGATGTCTATTCAAAAGTGTAATATTAAAATTAAGCATAGAGCAGTATATTCTACTGACGGAGGAAGACTGTGCGATAGTTTCATTGCTAACTCAACGAGATATGGATAAAGAATTCATGCTGTATCCTACCATAATAATCTGACTCACTTTATTTTCAACAAAAAACTGATGAATATTCTTTGGATAATGAAGAAGGGAGACTCGTTATCTGCGATAACCCGTCAACATTATATTGTAAAAAATCCACTATCGCTTATAGTAAGATCAAGTACTTGCTGCAAATTTAAAAAGTTTAAATAATAAAAAGCAAAACAGTTGTGTGCAATGTATTTCTTTATCGTTAAGGGTGACTGAGCAGGCAACGGTATACTTTGTCTTACAACGGCGCAAGGGTCATGGAAAGGCGAAAGGACTTACCTCGATCCTGGTGGGTACACTGGACAGTGTCTTCGATACAAAACCACCACCGTTCAGGATCTTACACCAAACACCGACATCCGAAGTTTACTGGTGTAAGTCGATCGGTTTTCAATGCTTCATCATCTTTCACTTTGACTATAAATTAAGAACACTCCACTTCATTAAACTCTAACATATAAGATTCTATCGGACAATCCACAAGCACGGACTGAAGTAATAAACGTTACTAAAGACTCAATAAAAGACAAAGGATGATAAACACACAATATTCATTTCATGAGCGAGCCTACGAACAGCTAATAAAAATATATCGTTGTTACAAAGCTGATAATAATTACGTGCATGAATTGCTCCAAGAATGGTGATAGCAACAAAGTAACTGATAACAGCCTACATATGCATAAACAAATGTCAGCTGTCTGCATACTGCAGAAGATTCTCTTGAACAACGTTATACTCTACCACACTGTTTCTCTCAATTGTTCTTTTATACTTTCCTTTAAATCCGCAAATCGTTATCGCACATTTATCCTGGTTTTTTTTCCAGTGGTGGCCTGTTCCTTGACGTACAATGAGATAATTCAGGATTGGGAATGGCTTCATTCAAACTTAATCGACACTCTGAAGTCCTTTGACACCGAAGAGGAAATCACAGAGTTCGTTTGTTGTAAAATTCAATCGATTATTGCCAACAATATACCAGACAGCCAATTCGTAGAAGGTACACACTTTCATTCTCTACTTATCTAATTACGACCTCGAAAAGAATAAAGCTCGAACAATAGGTTCACGATATATTCTAATCAAGAGAGTATTACTTTTCGAGATAACATTTTTACAGAGGAAGATCCTCAGTCCTTCAAGACTGTCTCCTTCAAGTTTCACCAGCTCTTCAATTTACCAAAGGATGAAAAGCTGGTTAATTATTATTCCTGCAGGTGAGCACGCATCAGCGTCATTTAACTTTTTTTTATGATACAAAAAGACAGGCAATAAATTTAATCAAGTGCTTAAAGATAAGTAAATCAACTGGCGCAGCTTCCAGCAGATGCTCCAGTCAAGTACCACAATTATGTAGACCTGTCGGATATTACGTTATCCCTCGTATTTTCGTTACGTAAAAATTCTTAAGACCGATCATACTTTTCTGATTAATATGTTATACCAGTTACTGGAAGTCTCGATTACCAAGGCAAGGATGGCTTTATTTGTCTGTGAATCATATGTGCTTCTATGCCTATATCCTGGCCAAGGAAACCAAGTTGATTGTAAGGTGGGCGGATGTTATCGAGCTAGGAAAAACCAACTCTATCCTATTTCCGGATAGTATTAGAGTTGTGACGCGAGACAATAAAGAGGTACGGATAATCGTTTAACTATCCCGTATACGTTCCGGTTAATTACGGTCGTTAATATTTTATAGCGGTTCATTTTTTAATGTATCATTATTCATGAGTCTCCTTCTCCGTTCCTACGCAGCATTATTTTTCAATGTTTCTACACAAGTCAGAGACCTTCTCGTTGATGGAGCAACTCACGAATATTGCTATGAAGAGGTAATAATAATAAGAACGCATCCTGTGAATTTACACTGAAATAAAACGCGTTTCTCCCCTTTAGGCTCATCGACGAAAAGAGTGGTTTCAACGAGGATAGAGATCTATTGAATAAATTAAGGTAATCAGGCTATTTTTTTTTTTTGTTTACTTTTTAATATTCAATAGTTCCTTCGCTCGATTTCATTTACGTCGAGAGCTTTGTCTTAGCTATGAGTAGAGAATATTAGTAATTCTGTTTTTTTCCAGCAAAAACGTGCCTAAGAAGCCATCGTTCCTTAAGCGAGACCTTGACGCACGCGCACAATCCGAAGCGTATAGATTACAATTCAGATTACCAGGTACTGAGAAATTGGATGGCAGCATAGACGCAACTTTATGGACACCCTATAATAAGAAACACGTCTGGGGAAGGATATTCCTGTCGCAAAATTATTTATGCTTCGAGAGCAGGGTGAATATTCTTAGCAGCGAATGAAAGTTATGCTGCAGGAAAGAGTGAGAATTTTTGTAATTTTATTTTGGCTTCTCAGGTCAGGCAGATGGTCAGTCTGGTTATTCCGTTACGAGAAGTCAGGCTGGTGGAACCTGCTGAGAACCAGTCCTCTAATGCTGCCGTGGATAAATCCATTCTAGTCACCACTACGAGAGCCTCATTTTTATTCGCGCAAATACAGGACAGAGACTTCGTCGTGCAAAAAATATCTGAGCTTTTAGCCAAAACTAAAATCGCTCAGCTGTAAGTATGCGACGAATGCTTTTTAGGGTAGCGATAGAGTCATTAATTTTTGTCATTATTCTTTAGCGGTGTCAGTGACAGTATAAGCCCTGAGAACAGTATATCGAGCAACCTCAGCAATTGCGAGGAAGCCAAACCAGCAGATACCTGGAGTCCTCAGCCACCGCTGATGACCATGTTTAAGGCGCCGCTTAGTCCGGAGGCTGCATTGAAACAGGAAGCTAAAGAGAAACAGTGGGAACTCCATTTTGCTGAATACGGAAGAGGCATTACAATTTACAGAACGACGGACACGGCGAAACTAGTGATACAAGGGATTCCACAAACTCTGCGTGGAGAAGTATGGCTCACGTTCTCCGGTGAGTACAAGTAAATATAGTGCTTGAACGTTTATCCGTGTGAAAAATTGCAATTCCTCAAAGTACAAACTTTTGTCAGGTGCTCTGAACGAAATGGCGATGAATTCGGGTCTCTATAAGTCACTCGTGAAACAATCCCTAGGTAAATCCTGTCAGGCAAACGAGGAAATCGAAAGGGATTTACATAGATCTTTACCGGAACATCCTGCTTTCCAATCCGACACTGGAATCAGTGCATTGAGAAGGGTACTTTCCGCTTATGCCTACAGAAATCCACAAATTGGTGAGATTCGAATTTCAAGTAGTTTACCGCAATCCACATTTTTCAATAGGGTATTAAAAACTATTATAAATATTTATTGTCAGGTTACTGTCAAGCCATGAATATTGTGGCTTCCGTTCTCTTAATTTACTGCTCCGAGGAAGCTGCCTTTTGGCAGTTATGCAATGTGTGCGAATCCTTGCTGCCGGATTACTACGATCGACGTGTAGTTGGCGCCCTGGTTGATCAGGGCCTCCTAGAGGAATTAGCCGCAGAGTACTTGCCTACCCTCCACGCGAGATTACAGGAACTTGGTCTTATCAGAGTGATCTCATTGTCTTGGTTCCTCACGATTTTTCTTAGCGTCATGCCAACCGGCAGTGCCGTCAACATAATGGACTGTTTCTTTTATGACGGTGCTAAGGTCATCTTTCAGGTCAGTACTTTATAGGGCAGCTCTTACTTTCCTATGACACTATAATGTGGCTCATCAATTTTCATGAGCCACATGACGTGCCACGAACTTCAATAATATAAAGGGATTCTGTTTCGTGTGTCAGATAGCGCTGACAGTCTTGGAATGGAATCAAGAGAAATTATTAAATTGTCATGACGACGGGGAAGCTATGCAATTATTGACGGATTATTTAGGAGGCGTTTTCAATGACGAAGGCCCCATTTTACCAAGACCCGTCGACAGCGTCGTTCCCAACAGAGTGAGTTTATTTTATTGCTAATAACGTCACGCCAAGCAGCGTATGTATCACCCACCAGACACCTTGTGTGTTTCCAGAGTATTTCTGTTCAAACTTTAATATACGAAGCGTACAGTAGGTACGGATCGTTAACCGTTGGTGGAATTGAAAGGCTCAGGTTGAAGCATAGACTAAGGGTAGTTCAAAGCTTGGAAGATGGTATTGAAAAAAATGTTATAAGAAGCGTCGTCGTTGACAAATACATGACCATGGATGAGTTACAGGTATTTTCAAGTTCCCAATATCTTTTTTTTCTTTTTAACAGAAACTCGTTAGTTCTTCTTTTCTCTATCCGAATGAATTTTTAGGATTTATTGAGCCTAGTAAGAGAGGAATTGATGAGTCAACGAAAATCCGAGCCAGATCGCTACGATCCCACCCAACCGCCTTACGAGGCTTATAAAGTCGATTTTGAATTGTTTAGGATACTATTTGGAGGTCTGTCACCCTGGGGTAAATGTACTCAGGCTGAATCTCTGTCGGCTAGATTATTTCGTGTATGTTTTGAATTTATGGATAATCAGACTGGTTTAAATGTCTCTGAGATTGTTTTATAAGAATTCTTATTCTTATTTTAGTTGATGGATCGTAATCGCGATGGTCTCTTGAACTTCCGTGAAGTTTCCCAGGCTATAGGAATGACTTCCACTGCAGATTTAACACAGAGATTAAAACTTCTTTATACTTTACACTTACCACCGCTCCTGACACCTGTGGATTTTGAACCACCCGTGCAAGACGGTGCGTACACCTCGTGAACTTTAATGGTATATAGACAGAAGCTTAAATCCGAAATACAGTTTACTTAAAGGGATTTCTTTGACGTGCAGACGGAGCTGAAGTAGCGGCAGAAGCTACAGACTTTTTCGATAGCATGGAACAAAGCGTGGCGTCCTTAGAAATGCCCGTTAGTATAGCAGAAGAGCCGACGGTCGGAACTCTGTCGCGCTCTATGAGCTTAAACAGTCAGCAAGGAGATCAGTCATGGGAAGTTCAAAGTATGGGCAGTCTACGTTCCATGATAGCGTCAAGAGACAGTCCTCTAGATCTAAAGACAGTTCCAAAAATGTCACAACGCCACTTTATAGCACTGTGGAAGACGCTTTACGATATGTTCCCGCCACAGCCAGAAGAGCAGGAGACTTATCACTGTATAGCGTCAATAGGTAACTGAAGAAATGTCTATAGATCTAATACCAGCGAAGAAATCAAGTAGAAATAATTTCATTCGAATCGCCAAGGTACTTTACTCCTTCAACTGGGTGATGTTGGCAAGAAGTTTTACGTCGAGCGGGAAGAATCCGAAGACAGCTTATTAGTTGCCGCGACGGCCGCACAGCAAGCAGCGCCGCTTCCAGAGAGGGTAAATTAATTATTATCTTTGCAGTGTATAATTATGTAAATATTACGACGACACTTGTATAATTTTATGTTTACAGTCTCCGGACCGCAATGGAAATCCCTCGAGCACCCCATCCTCTGCCGATCCTGACTGGTCCATCACGGTAGAACAATTCTTGGCCTCGGCCTTGACTGGACAACCGATTGTTGATTTCTTCAGCAAACGGGCCAATCTTACCGAGGCCATAGCTGCCCTTAGGAATCGCAGATTTAGTCGCGTCCATTCCCTTTCCGATACTCCCGTCCTGCATGTATGACACATGATGGTGGAGCCGTGCGAAACCGTTGCATGATCCACGTAGCCATAACATTGTTAAAAAAAAAAAGGATCCGTAGAAGAAGAATGGCAGATAAGAATAAGGGCGGATTTTGATAAGAAACACAAGTATGGCAAATCCAGTTAATTATATCCGTCATGAGAATTGTCTCTCGCGGGATTGAATAACTCCAGAATTCCGTCGATTATTCATCAACAGTATTCTTTCTAATTAAGTATACGGTATCGGTAATAACGGCCAAAAATAATTTCTACTCAAAAGTTTAGTTCTCGAAGAGGAACTGGGCATTGTTATGAATAATCTAAACGGTAACGGGTTTCTGTGTACTACTTAACTGAAAAATTTACTGGTTAGGCATTAATTCACAATTAAAGTATTCATTATGTCATCATCGGTGTAGATTAACATTCACCAATGGCAAACAATGATCATTGATATAGATGAATATTCAATGCTACAGTCTAAGCCGATGAACTTAAAGTTCTGGAAGACGTACTACGTATGACGTAAATTTATAACGAATTTGAAAGGAGTTCAGCATAATGTAATTCTATATCTTTAAAGCACCATGAGATCGTTGTTTACGTCATTTCTTTTTGCGACAAAGACAAAGTACATTGGTTGCGATAGTATTTTAACAAAAGAAAAGATATAGTAGTCCAAGTCAATAATTTTTCTTATGGCAAACTTTCTCAATAAATTTTCTTTGACTGTTAGGTCCTAGCGAGTCCTACAGTTTTGATAATGTAAAATGCAAAAATGGCGCGGAGGCGTTGAACTGGTTTGAATTAAATTTTAGTCTTTTCCTTACTACGTAGAACCAAAGGAGAGCAGACAATTTACGGATACTCCGGTTAGCATGGTTTTGTTTGAAGATAAATATTTTCCGATCGCGTTACCGTAACATAATACGATTCTATTTTATAGATACAGTTTTTATTTTTATATAAATAATGTGCAATACCGGTGTTTTGCTAGTAGAGTCTACGGACGGTCTAATTGGTAAAGAAACAGAAGGTTTAGAAGAATCGTGTAATGTACTATATGTGTATATAAGCTTTATCAAATTCATTTCGTAGATACTATTATACTTATCGATCGTGTAATAAAAATCATATAGGAGTATGCAAATTTGATTTTTTTTTCTTACTTTTATTTATGGGTATTTCGACAAGTACAATTAGTAATTCTTGGCCAGGATTCCATCCCTCTTTGCTAAACGAACTATGCAGTCGTCGGATTCACCCTAGAAAGAAGATATATAAGATATTAGATCACACGCAAGAGTTATGCCTCGTGCTTAACATTTATTATGTATCACGGAACTTACCATACGACGAATGGCTCCACAGATTGCGTACATTTTGTGAGTGTCAGTCATGCGTCCTGACTGTGGATCAACATCGACCAAAGTCAACTGAATGGAGGCATGATCTTTGGCGTGGATGATGCGGTTGCTTGTTGAACTGAAACGATAGAATCCAATATAACCTTGCACACTATTCAATAATGTTCTATTAATCTGAAATACATTGAAACTGCTTAGAACAATAAAGGGGTTAGACATACGGAAAGATAAGACTCTTTCGAAGGACTTTAAAGTAGATAATATACGATATTTATTATATTTTAATAGAAACAAAGCCACGTGCGTTACTCACCACTTCCTGGGGCAGTACAGATCAACGAATTCACCAGCGTCGTTCTCCATTTTTTTCTTAGTTCTGAAAGAAAGAACAATCGAAATCAAACTTATGATTAATAAGAAAGAATTTTTGTCTGTTTATATCAGAAAATATAACATTTATTTTACTTACATTTGACACAATCGTGACTTCTAAGATGGTTCCAAACCGGAAAGAAGGGACAGACTCTCGGCCAGGTAATGCCAACTACAGTGATTCTAGGGATTATCGGGCAGGTCTACAAGACGACTAAAAAATATCAATTCCCTAGGAAGATCGAGAAGTGATAATTTCAAATTAACCTTGTACGTAAAATAATCTGTAATATTCTTTCGTATGCAGTAGAATTATTTAGCAAAAAAATTCTAAGCTCAAACAGTAGCACGGCTGTTCGTTATCTTAGATCTATAATCCTAAATTTTATGCTTCATTTCTTGATGTAAAATACTTAAAATTCTTTGCAACTGATATTATTGCTTTTCACTTTACTTTAGAGTATGTCTGGTGATTTTTTCGAAATTTTAATTTCGCGCTCTCGTTCATCGAATCGTCGGTGATCGTCGGCATTGCATCGATTATCGAGGAAGCGATCACAAATGGTTTTAATCGGTGATGACACCGATGACAGTTCGCTAAGCGTTACATGTGATCGGTGAATCGTAGCGAGCAATTCGCAGAATCTCGTTAGCCTTAAGATGTGGAGGAACCAAGCCTTAATTGTGCGTTGAAGTAGAAAAAACATAGCAGAGAAACGCGTTGCTCCTCGATACGTCGAAGAAACTTTGTTCCTCTTGGCAGATCGCTTTGTTTACAATGTTACCTGCCGCGAAAAACAATGCTCCAATTTTTTAGAAAATCTGGTAATTATTACACAATCCTTATAACCACTACGTACTTTATTAAGCACTTGTTTTTTTTCTTTTGTGATCATAGCGTTATACGCTGTTATCACTACGACAAGGAATTCTGATTTTCTTGCACATCTATTCTTAGTGTTTTATGTCACTTCTCGTATAACGTATACTATACATCCTTGCATTTTTTATATGGTTATTATATTAGTCTATTGTCCAATTGCATGGAGAACAGTATCCGAACATTTATAGGGCTAAGGGACAAGTCCAGATCATCGCAGAACTCTCCTGCAAAGTCAACGAGTTCAGGAAAATCACCAGAGAAAGATGGATATGCTACGTCACAGATTCAGATCTGCTCGTTGTACAGCCTCGAGGAGGAAGAGGAGAACAGTCTTCAAGGAGAACAAAAGACAGACATTTGTTCGTTTCGCTCTCGTTTATCCAAGACATTACCGGAGATCCTGGCAGACAAGGGAGCCCTTGGTTATTTTATTCAATTTTTGGAATCAAGAGGATGCTTAGGTCTTATAAAACTTTGGCTGGAAGTTGAGTGTTTACGAGGTGCTACTTGCATCCCAGAATCTCTGGAGGAAGAGAAACTCTCTGATGGCAGTAACGAACGTGTCGACGAGCTTAATAGTTTCTCGATTTCATCAGACAATAACGATAGTCCTAATTGTAACATAATAGCAAGAGATTCCAATTACCATGACAGCGATCGACCATCCAACAATCAGTGTGTATATAGTAGCGAGGTCAAATCAAACTGCAATCACATGCCAAAGACTAGTCAGCCGGCAAGAAGAGCTCGACAATCAAATCCCATCTCCGGCAACAAAAGATGCAAGGCTACAACAACAGGTCAGGATGCCCTACGAATTTATAAGAAGTACATTGCAAAGGGTGTACTTGGTGCAAATCATATCCCAGAGGAACTTAGATCGGAAATGGAGGAAGCATTCTCTCGTGACAATGTGGAACGAATTCTAAAGTGTTTGTCTGTCGTGCAGCGGATTGTTTATAAAATAATAGAAGATGAGTACGTAGGAAATAATACAGCGCAGTGATAGGATAAAACTAGTGTGAATTCCTGTAACAAATATTTTCAATTATAGGCACGTTAATGACTTTTTGAGAAGTGACTTCCATTGTAAACACCAAATCGACGTTCTTACCAGTGGAAATGTACAGTTGTCGGATATATTGTACAACGAAACGGCTTTCTTTTATTTCATGGAGGTATTGTCATGGTTTTCATCATACAAATAAAAGGAGCGTAGTAATGACATTACTTAAACAGAGAAACAAACTTGTACCTTACAGTTCATGGAACTCGAGAATAAACGAGAGCTACTCGATTTTTGGATGGCAGCTGTCAATTATAAACAAAATCTTTTAGAGAAAAGCGACACGGCTGATCCTTTGGAAGCAGAGACCGACGCTCTCATAATCTACGATAAGTAAGTCAACTTCCATCGTTCTATCTAATAATAATTATTACATAATAATGCAAATCAAAGTAAATATTACTTTTAAAAGCACACATGTGGCTAACCATATTTTTATGGCTTGGTGCCAGATATTTTAGTTTACAAGCAACAATGCCGCTTGGATTCTCGGATAAGATTCGCTTCCAAGTAGAGCAAAATATTTGTCGCGAAGGTGGCCAAGGACCTGAACCAGATTGTTTTGATCAACCCTGTACAATTGTATATAACTTCCTGAACAAGGTATCTAAATTCCATTAACAAAATTCTTGCTAATCTAGAAACCACACACGATATAAAAACAAGTTCAGAACGCGTTCACTGTCACATAACCGTACCTCATTTAGTAAACTCTTGGAAAACAGGACTAGCTATTAATTAGTTGGGTTGAACAAGGCATGCATAGTGACATAAGACAAGACGTAATAGGATAAATGGATTCTGAGCAGCCGTTGTAAGCGCTACTCAGGTCGACCGGGTTTGAATATTCAGTAACTCGGTAATCGCTTCCTTACAGCATTACCTGGCCGCGTTCTTATCATCACAGTTGTATTATAAATATCTATCAGAGCTGATTAGCACGATTCAGAGCAGTCCGTGCCCAGATCTGCATCCTCGAATACGAAGAGCAGGTATGCCCGTCTAATCTTATTTGTTAATCTGATTTATTAATTGACACTTTTCAGCCAGTCATTTGCTTCTTGCTTACGGTTAGAAAGATTAGCGTGAAAGAAATAACTTGATTTCAAATTGATTTGACGTAAAAATCATGTGTAGTGAGATTCGTGTATCATTGTAGGCTCTGACTGCAGTAGCGAAATCAGTACTGCTAGTGTCAGCACGCAAAGTACCCTGCAGGCAGGGAACGAACAGAATAGATTGACTAACAAATCATCATTCGTTAATGGAAGTATGAGCATTGATACCAGACAATTGTACGATCCTGATTCCTTGTGGAGACGTAACAAGTACAAGTAAGCAATTTTTCACGTTCGCAACGATATCGGATCTTATCTAGCCATTTTTATCGTCTTTCACTAGCAGCACGAATGTTTTATAGAACAAAAGCCAGATATGGTTGTCTTTCTTCTTTTGGTTCTTGAAATCAATTCAATCAATTTGAATAATTTTCTGTTTTAGGCTGAGTGTCGGGTACGTCGATGGAATGGGTAGATTCGTAACGGAGATAGAGCCAGATCCACAGAGAAAATATGGTATGCTACTTGTTAAAATTAATTGCATTTGTTTTTTGTTTTTTTTTTTTCTTATCGATTCATATGTATGGGAGACAAGTTAAAGATGTTTTAAAATTTACTGTCGGTACCGCGCGCATTGTTGTGTCTCACTCAGTTGAATTCAGGTAAACAAGGACACGACGATACTCGTAGTACTGGCAATAAATTTCGAAACGTATCCTAAGCATTGATTTCAGAATCTCGATTGTCGCGTGTCGTCAAAAGGCTCGTTAACATGGAACCTGATAAGGTAAATATTGTATCTTTATATCTGTGAAATTGATTATTTTATATATGTTTCTGATATTCGTTTCTTTCGTATATCATAGGCTAAGGAAGAGATGGCTTGGAAAATTGCCGAGATGATTATACGCGAAATTACGTCATTAACGCTGGGATCGTCAGATATCCCATCCTGATACTGTAAAAGGACAATGACGCCATTTTGGTATTTATACATTGGGTTTCCCTTTGACATATTTTTTTTCTTTTTCTCTTCCTTCCTCTCATTTCTAATTGGTCGGTCTTTTCCTCGCGGTATTTAATTTTTTAAATGTCACCGTTGTTCAAGATGTGTCGGTTGAGTTTTTATTAAAAAAAGAAAATACCGGCATAACCTTTAACGACGTATACTGGTTAATTTGCCGATAATGGTCTTTCGAAACTACAGAATTCACTTTTACACCCTTTTCTTTGATGTAATTTTTAAAATGATATTTTAATCAAGTATTTCAAAGTGCCAAAATGCAGTAATCTAACAAATCATACGGTCAATTACTTATTCCGTGCTGCTCGTTATATGATTTTTGCTTCTCTTGTTTTTCTCCTACTCTACGTTCGTACACATACTTATTTACATGCGGTCACAATTCATTCCTACTAAGTAAATATTCCTGCGCATAACTATATTTGATATTTGTTTTTAACGTTGCTGTGATCTATTAAGTTCTCTTAAAACCTTCCTACTTATAGCAATCCTTGTTTTTTTTTTTTTTATATTTCTGTGGTCAAAGCCCAGTTACGTCGATTTCTCTCGTAAAATCGTTTTACATTAATGAGATTATTTCTAAGTATTCTGCAATCATATTGTATCTATCCGTAAGTTAAACTATACTATTAAAGAATACACATTTATTTATTATTAAAAATATAAATAATAAATACATGTGTATCGATTATGGCAATGTTCAACGCTTGTGAAATAATTTCAGTGTGAATAAGGTGCTCGATATTATACCTTTATTTATAACGTTAGAAATATTTCTGTCTTGTTTTCTTTTCTTTGTTTTTTTTTTT
>JARPRG010000642.1:779199-790670 GCA_031001745.1 Hartigia nigra | reverse complement strand
CTCGAAATTTTTTCTACTTTAAAAAAAAATTTGTCCCGTTAATAATGAAAGACACCATCGTGTTAAAAGGTTAAAAACTAGCCGAGTTCGATTGGAAAAGTAATATAAGTCCGAGATATATATATATATACTATGTCAATTAGAGAATATTTTATAAACATTATTTTCGGAGCTCAGACTTTCTGACGGTGCTAATAATACTGAAGTTTAATAAGTAAAATTTAAATAGAATTTGAAGATTGAAATTGGACGATTAAACGCAGCTGTCGTATTAATTATACAACATTTGAATCGCACATACGCGTTTGCGGAATTCAGCCGTATAAAAAAAGAATTTATATAAACAGACAAGCAAGTTGATAGCCGCGTAAGTGTAAAAAAAAAATATACTAATCGTAGGACTATGTTTAGAATGTATATATGTGTATACGACGTTCTTTATTAATTGAGAAAAAATAAAAAATATGTACCTATACGTATTACGTGTGTTAATATATTGATTCGATCGTGTACGAATTGTCGACTGGGTCGTCCTAAATTCTTGAATAAAACTATTAGGTCATTCTTACGTGAGCCTATGATCAAATGTTAAAGCATAAGAAGGGATTGGCGTACAGAGGCACTTAATTATTGTAAGCGAGAACAAGTGTATATATAAGTTGTATAATAATAATAATAATATTAAAATACGATCTATAAAAATCTTCGATTTTATAAAGAGACTTATTTTATAGAAGGGATTCTCTTCTTGCTGTGGCAGTTGTCGCGAAATAGTGAACAATTTTAATTGGCACCAAGTTTCGGCTAAAAGTTAATGATTGTCGTATGTTAGTAAGAGCGATGACGATCTGTATTATTTAAATGAGACAATTTGCTCGGGACTGTCATAAGTAAAAATGCAAACGACTTATTGTTAGTATCACAGTCTTTATAAGGATGATGAACCGTTAATGCTGGTGTGCGGTGTGTAGCCATATTGCGCGTGCAATAATGGCGAGGTTTCCGTTAAGTCCGTATTGCTGTCTTCTAATTTGCCATTTTGAGTTTTGCCAAATTCTACGAACTTCTGGCACCAACCTAAACGAAACTTTTCTCTGCGTCCCCATCTCTGATAGACTAGAGCGTTAAAGAAAGCTTGTAGCGGATTCGTAACGGCCTGTCAAGTTAAAGTGATTGATCGTTGAGTCAAATGATATACTTAAATAAGGTCATGGGTTTTGTATGATATTCGCTTACCATGATATACCAGAGTGTAATAATGGTTTTTATAGGCAATTGGAACCATAGTGTCCATAGTAATATTCCGTTAATCAAATTCGGAATCCAACAGATGTAATAGACTAAGTTTGTCAGGGCGAATTTTAGTCTGATTGTTTTCACTAGCTTTCGTTCTCGACCGGTCACTTGAGCCAGGCTACATGTCACAGCCGTTTTAAGGTCTTTAGTCGAAGATACATAAAGTGCTGGATTAACCAGCATGACCACCGCCAGTAGTACATAAGTAGCGCAGTAATTAGGTAAAATTCGAAAAACAGCGGTCGACAGTGACGTCAAGTTGTGGCAGCTAAAAAATGTTTTGTTAGAAATTAACAGACTGGAACGATATTAAATTGGTGACTTCATCTGGAACGTACTTCGCGTCTGGAATGTATAAAATAGAGAGACCAAATACGGTCAGAATGGCTGGACATATCCATGCTAATACGTGATAGCATGTTGGGTGTCCAGAACGTTCGCTAAGTAATAATTTCATATCAACAGCATAGCACAATGTCCAGATCCATGTTGCCATGTAAAAATACTGTGTCCAAGCCTGGAAGCAATACACGTAAGACAAACTAACTAAGTAAATTAATTGATTATACAGTATCCAATGATTATTGGTAAACGCTATTACAAAGATTAATAAATTTACCGATGACAGGGCACAAAAAACTACACTGGAGGTATCATCTTCCATTGGCATAATAGTTTTAAAATTCATCCACAAAGCTGATCTAATGAATACTCCTGAAATGTAAAGTGTCCGTCAACAACATTGTTCAAGATAGTATTTGTTCCTGAGACAAGTCAGAATCTTGATGCGAATAGTGATAAAAATGAAATAAAAAGAAAAAACAAGAAACCTAGAGAGGCAAACAGATCAGCCATAGCTAGCCAAATAATAATTTCTCGACCCCTTGCTGAAGAGAAACTGTGCCATCGATGAGGATAACTGGATTCCTCTCTAGGCAGCACCTAACAGAGAAATAAAATAAAATAATATGATACTTCTTACAGCAACTGTAACATTGATTATGCAGGTTATAATCAATGATTACATTGTAATATGAATGTCAAATATACCTGATAAATAGCACCGATAATACCCATAGTGGATGATAACATACATACAGTGTTATAAACGTCAGTATTGAATTCTTGCATTATTACTACAGCCATGTCAGTTGTATTGTTGTGATGACAGCAGAACGTTTGTATTGTTGGATCGGCCATGTTATTTCTATGCCGGTAGAAGATGCAGATCTCTTGAATATTAATGATAATAAACCAATGATAAAAAAACACGATAAGCACTGCGTTATCACAGGCTTGTCCGGCTTGCTAAGCTCCTAGTACTAACGTATAATTCCCGTTCATTTGATACTCTATCTATAGCGTGCATCCTGTTACTCGGATTACTAGAATTTTATTCCATTACGCCCGTCGCTATGGCGTAAGTTATTCATTTTTTTTTTCTGGAGATGAAGCCTTACGACGGATTCTTTACCCTATTCATATTGACGCCATCTTGAATTGCCATTCACTATACTACCGAGATAAAATAAACTGATCGATAGATTACAAGTTAGAATATTTATTTAAGTTTTCTACAATTGACATCATTATAATTTCTATGCTTAAATTATGCATTTTCCTTGCCTATGACTCATGGTCAGGTGTTTAAGTAAATTCCATAGATACGTCTTGTGACTCCGGTATGGAGGATGAAGGAGAAGAAGTAGAACAGCAGACTGAATTTAGAGAACAGTGACAATAAATTTATTCTTGTTAATTTATAATTGACGTCGATACATGATACAATTAGTAGTTAAACGAGTCTTGTATAGTTTCGTACAATGAAAAAGTGAATTAGTAAACCGCAAGAATAAATTCTATCGTATCCATAATGGTGTTACGCCTTTAACCGACATAAGTCTGAAACATATAAAAACAAGGAAATCAGGTTAGTACTATTATTATTTTATATTTACGTTTCACATTTCATAATCATACCACATGAAAATGATGCCATCATGCGAATCATAAAACCATTTGACATCGTTTATTGCCATCAAGTCGATAGCCAGATGGACACAATAATGGCGCGCCAATAATATTTCTTCCAGTAATAAAAGGAATAGAAGTGACAGTATTCGATTTATAAGAGGGATTACTGACATCATAATCGTCTTTGTCCGATCCACTAAGAGGTCGAAGTGCATTGTCATCCACGTAAATCACAGCATCCGGTTTATATTGATCATACCGCCGATTTACGTCCTCGTTCGAATTTTCATTTCCCACCAAATTTTGCAATGGTCGTTCTGCCGCCTTCTCCCTATCAAATCTCGGTTGTGAATCCCAAATTCGATTCTTGTTTATTAACATGTTAAATCGTGCACTCAAACCGTTCGGGACGTTTTCGTCCTCATTTTTGAATTCCGGAAAAGAAATTGCGTCGTCGCTTTCATACTCGAGAGAATCGGCTGTCGCGAATGTCACGGAAATCGACAGAATGACAATGAGGATCCACAAAGATTGTTTAAATTTTAATATACGTATTGTATCACTACGATTCATTCTGATCATCTCAGCTACAGATCCACGACTATTTTAACTAATTCTACGGAGATTCGTTAAGACGTAAAGTTTATATCACGTTATAACCACATATCCCTTTTGAAACCGCAGTTAGATTCTGCGCAAAGCTCAATTTCAAGAAAATTCGTAGAGTTTATAATTTTGACCTAAATATTTCTTTTTCTCAAGCGACTACTTCCGTTCTTAGGAGCAACGAAATTTTATCTACAATCGTCTGACCGCTCGCGAGTAAACGAAACCTAAATCTTTAGGGACATTTAAGGATCAGGATGTTCGTTTAAGGGAAAAGGACATCCTTTGGTTTTTTTGATACATAAATATTACCCACGTCTAATTGCAATTACGTAAATGACTTTCCGCGATTTCATACGTTTGTACTAAAAGTATATGAAATACTAGTCACATACAATTCAATAGACTCATTTTATCAGTACATTTCATTTGAACACATTGATTTGCAAAGCAGAAATGAAACAAGATTTTATTAAATGATAAAAACAGATTTTTCGTTACCAGATAAACGTCCAGTCACTATTTGCGATGATGCATCCAATAACGCACCAGGATTATTATCCCACGATATCTCGACAAATTCCATGCGAATCCAATCGTTGATTCTCTGGACAAGATCTGAGAGGCGGACTAATGATTTCAGGTAAAACGGAATGGTTCCATATAAATGGAATTTTCTCAGTAGTTTCCTTGTCTTCCTTCTCTTGGCCGACAGCATACGAAAACAGTACAGTCAGAATCACGATAAGAAGTGTCACCTTTGTCCATCTTTCAGTAAATTGTAACATTTTTGTCACAGACAATGCTGTACTGAATAGACACAAACTCTGGGCGCTACGGACTTTATACGTTTAGTCTTGCACGAGAGTCTTTCACTTTTGTATAATCCCGTACTGATTATTTTAAGGAATATCTATTACATCTTATACTCGGCATCAAGGACGACTGGAATCTTGTCATTGAAACTCATCCTCCCGCAAAACTGGTTAATTCAATATTAATACAGGTATATTATACAATGCATATAATATTGCAGCCTGTCACAAAAGTAGTATAAGAAAAAAAACTATATTATTAATTATCAATTAACAGCAAGCAATACTAAGTGATAAATTGTATAACGATAATATTATGACAATGAATTTAAGTAACTCTTGGCAACACGTTAGTCTCGTAGACTTAATGTCTGCACGGATAGGACGAACGTGTCTAAAAATAAAGAACATAATTAAAATTAAAAAAAAAAGCGTCTTGCATCAGTGCGACAGATTCGTATTTGTGGAATTTACCATAACGATAAGAAGGATATAAGAGAAGCATTTCGTACAATGGGATCTTGTAGAATGACTTTGTTTTTTTTTTTTAAAGATGCCACTCAATTGTTTTCTAAAACTTGCCGACATTTTCCAGCTGGATCCAACTGTTGCATGTCCGGGCAGGATTTTATTGGTACCGTTATAATACGATAACTACGTGTCTTGAACGGACGCGTCGTTTGGTTATTTTGGCAACATGTCGAACCGATTAAAATTAACAGCATAACAAGACACAGCACAATTTTTATCGATCCTCTCGTTAATCCATACATTCTCTGATATTTATGATGGAGTAGAATAAAGACTGCTAGGCGTTTGTTATCGCGGTGCGAGATTTTCGAGTTTAATGTAAGCGTCAGGTAGGGTTTCTGCTTAAATAGCGCCATATAATACGAAATTACAAAAAAAGCATCAACGGTCGCTCAAGGACTTCTGGTACTTATGGAATTTCCCGTCGCGAAGAACTTGTCGCCACTTGTGAATAGCGGTTTATTTATTTCTGGATATATTATAGTTTAGTGAGTATAAAATTCAAAGAGAATCTGTATTACGGTAAGTAATTATTAATATATATTTATTCTTCGGTACTGAGGAAAATCGTGATAAACATGGACCCAAGAGTATTCGAAATATAACGGAATTTAATTGCGAAAATTTTCATGGATTTTTTTCAATGTTTGATTATCTTCCAGGAATAGAGCCAGATGCTTTTTCGGCGGAAGTTTATAAACTATGACATTTTAAACAGCTGCTTCGTTACTTTGCCGAGGTAATATTTACTTGAGGCTTTGAAAAATTCGTTTCTTCGTAAGACTGTTCCAAGGAAACTGCAGCCATGTTGGTTCATATTATTGGTGAACGTGACTGGCTAACGTATATGTTTTTGAAACTAACTGTTACTGCTCGGATGGTATATACAGGTATAGTCGTCTGTGGTAAGTCGTGAGATGTTTTATTAATTATAAATTCTGTTTTGACGTTATGATTTTTATCTCGTAGAAAAATAAAACTTTTTGTTGGGATTGACGGTCGAATATTTTAATGACTCTTACAGTTCTTGATTCGGAACTTTAATACATATGCCAAAACGATATTGTAGGAAAAATATGAGACCGATTTAGAGTCCATAAAATCGACATTCTTTCCTCTAGAGGTTACTGAGAGAAATTGAAATTCAATTTATTCATTTTAATACGAATAATATTTTATTACCATAAAACTGTATAAACATATTCGTGTCTAAATCTTTATTAATATAAATGAATGCATCACTTGATTCTTCTTTTGATATTTATTATATACATAGTCATATTTTGCAATGGATATGCAAAAATAGCTTATTTGGGTACATTTCATAAATATTATAATATTACAAGACCTATTAATTTAATTTGATAATATCGAACACTTACATTCTACACAATTATCACAACTCATTTGAACGGAGCTGCCAAGATTTCAATTTACTTTTAATATATATACAATTATTTGATTAGAAACATTATTAAAAAAAGAAAAACAGACTTCCTCCATGTCGAATTCAGCTATAATATTTTCCTCAGGTATATTCGATATTGATAGACCAACTACATCGTCGCCATAAGTATTGTGAGTCTATAAAAATTTGTAGAAACGAGCCAATTTCAGTCCTAAGAAATAGAATTCGTCTTTTTCACGTATTCTTATAAATTATATCTAATTTTTTCTTCACACAGTTAAATCACCAGACGCCAGCGCCCATTGGCGTCGAGACGGTATTCTCCATTGGTACTTCCAAAACTCGGCGCCGTTATTATATTTCGCTTGTTACGACTTTTCGCCACATCCTCTTTTACTATTTCGATTTCTTCTACGCTGATCGTCGAAGAGGTACTCGTCCCTTGAACTACCTTGGAATTTGTATCTGGAAGTATTTGATTGCTGCTGGACACTGCCAAAGTTTTTTCATTGACAGTGACAGTTGACACGTTGGAGGTAGAACTGGATGTCATGCTAGTATCAAGAACAGTCGTAACTTGCATACTCGTCTGTACCTTCAATGATTCGTACGTCGACGTATCCGTTTGCTCTTCCTTCTTCGATTCTCCGGAAGTCAAATAACCACCCATTTTATTTATTCAGTCACTCGGATAATATAATAAATTTTCAATATTTCCACGGATAATAATAAATACTTATTTTTTCAACTTTTTCAAAATTATATTTATCAATAATCTCGCTGCACTTCTACACCTTTTGAAACTCTTGCACGAACTGATCTGCTTTTTTCAAGCGATCGATAAGCAATATCCACCGATGACGTATCCCTCTTTTATCTATCAAATATTTTGTCACAGCTTCAATAGCCAAGGTGTGGTTTGCGGGAAGAGAAGGGACTTAATATTTACACAAATCTTTCGTTTCCGAAAGAAATACACTGGCTTAACGTAGAAAAGTGATAAAAGATTTTGGATAAAATTCCAAATTTTACTGAAACGTACAAAGTCCCAGGAAATTTTGCAAATCTGTTTTTTTTTTTGGTATGACAATGAAATTAATAGAATGGGTGGAGGATTTTTGGTATTAGAATTTGATCGATTAACTTATCTGTTGATTTTCATTGGACTATCGTTATCAATATTATTGTTTATTCTTAAGATATTGATGGATCAGGAAAAATTCTTTGTAACATATCGATATCTGATTCGATTCCAATGTATCGCAATGTCTTTATTGGTATGGATTAAATAAAAAGACTTTTCCTATTAGACATTTATACTAGTTTAGTCTTTTTTTTTATTATTTATCTCCCTATGTTTTATCAATGAGTCACATGGATCGTGACAGAATCCATTTACCGAAGAACAAAGTCCGCACGTTTTTGGCGTATCTTACAGAAAGAGAATTCAGCCGATGACACGTATCTTTATCTTCTATTTAAAAAACGTAAGCGTTCGTGTTATTCGATCGCCTAATGAATAGTTCTTGCGTTTCGTAGAAATAGAAATTAAGATGAATCGAAAGAATTCGGGGATTTTTACAACGACAATATTTATTTAGCAAATACATAAATTGAATGAAATAAATTTTGCAAAATGGTTAAGAAATTATGTGTCTGTGTAGATAACGGTTATTTTCCTATTCTAAGAATAGCACGTAGATCAGTGACGTCCGAATGAAATATTAATTGTCTTCGAAAAACCCATGTTACCAAAATTTCGTAGAAATCACAAAGTTTCATACTTTTTATTTTCAACCTAATATAAGCCTACAACGTCCATTCGCATCAGGCCGGTACCCATTTCTGCATTTACTCGAAATATCGTGGAAAACAAAGGGGAAGATTACTAAAAAAAAATTGTTTTTTTTTAATTCGCATCCATACTTCTTACTATGTAAAAATAAAACAAATAAAAAGTACAGTTACCTACCTGGATTATATGTTCCACTATCAATCGTAGAATCACGCGAAGGCGAAGGTTCTGATCCAATTTTCGAATAAGGTTTGATTTCGTCGTATTTTTGTAAATTATTTCTCACAGGGAAATATGCATAGGGATACATGACATTTTTAAAACCTCTATAATCGTTTCTATTACCATTCATTTCATTATTAATATCGACGACCGATCCGTCGGCCGTTGACTTTACTGTATCAGACATGACATTGTCGATGTTATCAGCCTCTGAATCTCTGGCTTGCATCACTTTTTCTCCATTAACGTTATTCTCCTCTTCCATTATCTGATTCGCAGGTATTTTCTTTTCGTATTCGCTAAGGTCCATGTATTTTGGCGCAGGACGACTGTTGTCCATAGACACGGGAATGGCGGGATTTTCAAACGGCGAATAGTCCTCGTTGTTCGATACATCCTGGTTACTCCGATATTCGTAATCTGGTGCGATATAAAATTCTCTGGCCAGACAACCTGGCAGAATAAAACTTATTAACAGGATCAGTTGCATTATTGGACGTTTTGTAGAGTACTAAAATGCTTGGCATTAAATCGCTGCTTTTTATACTCGGGCCAGAAACAAGCAGGAAAAGTCAAACGTCATTTCGTGGTATACGGTTATATCAGGATCTGAACTGGGTTAAATCCTTCTTTAGGGTTTTGACAGGATGCTTAGTTTCCTGCTAGATACCTATTATTTATGCGTAAGAAATTCAGGCTAGATTTTACCATTTAACTTTATTCGTGTATAAGTTAGCCTGGAGAATATTATTTTCGCGTTTATTGGTCGTCTTGTGTCTTATTTCAATTCTTCGACCAATGACGTCGAGTGTTTTATGGAAAATTTTTAAATGGCTTATCTACAGTTTCCGATCTGTGTAAAATTGTAAAAATAATGACACATAACCTCGGTTCTAGGTCTTACAAGAAAAATTTATTGGTTTAATTTTGCCATTTCGAAAAGTGTAAATTAATGATGAATATTTCTGAAATTTTCAATGAAAGTAATCGATGCGAATACGGCTTTTTTTTGTGAACGAAATAAATAAAGTATCGTTGGGTGCAACAAGATGGGAATTCAAGGATCCAAAAGGTACGTGACTTATTGTACTATTGAAAACATACAGGAATATGTGAAAGTATAATATAAATTATATAAAGACGTGTTACAATGTTGGAAATATCTTTAAAAAATTTGAACTTCACATTTTATTACAATAACGTATAAATACACGTGTCAGAAGGGGTATATGAAATACATCAGTTCTGACAACGAAGAAAAAAGATACATATAAATATTAAATTATGCAGGCATAGCTTAACGACAACAGCATAAATAAAAAAATCAAACACAATAATTTAATCATTGAACGCTATCATCCATCCATGCTCCTTGTCACAATTTATCCTAATTTTCTCACGATTCACTCTTCTTCAGCGACGTGGATTCCTTCTTTGCGGCAACGCCATCTTTGGTCTCCCTTTTATGTATTTCCTGATTGGGATGATTTCCAGGAGCACCATTCATATTATTATTTGTTCTTCCTCCACTGATCATGTACGGTTTAACCGAGGCCATTTGTGGAGGATTCATTTCGAATTTTTGTGGATTGGATCCTCTCATGTTTTGTGCATCCTGATGAAGTCTAGAGTCCATACGTTGAGGCTCTGGTGTCTTTGATGAAGACGCTGCAGCTGGATCCAGGCTCATTCTCATCTGGTTCAGCATCTCACTTGGCGTCTTAACAGCATTGGCTGGAAATTGTGGAGGTGCCATGTTATGACCTTCAGGGAATTGCATTTGACCTTCTCTCTGGAAAGGTACAGCTGGGTCCTGTGGCTGGGTGGAAGATCCTGACGGTTGCTGATTACTGTTTGGCTGAATTGGCAAAGGATTTTGGAATCCTTGTTGTTGTTGTTCCTGATTACGCTGGAGTTGCTGGTCATGTTGGTGTCCTTGAGGATTTTGAGGTTGAGGTTGGAATTCTTGCTGAGGTCCTTGCGGTTGTTCGGAAGCCTTTACGCCATGGTTGTAACCGTATTGTGGAGCAAATTGTTGTTGAGGCTGTTGCTGAACATTTTGCTGATTTGAATTTTGATAGGCTGAACGTTCTTGATTGTTGTATGCGTTGTAGAATTGTTGATAGCCACTTGGTTGCTGCTGTCCAGCGTTATAGTTCCTTTCAAATTGAGCTTCTTGGTTTTGCTGTTGACACAGAAAAAAGTAATAATTATTATCAGCACCTTGAAGTTGTTAAAAAATGTTTATTTAAATTTTGTTCTCACTGCTTACCCTGTAATACTGCTGCTGCTGTTGCTCGGCGCTAGGCTGGTACATGTGCATTTGTTGAGGGTTGGATGATCTTCTGTAAGAGCCAGATCCACCCAGAGGAATCAAGCTGGGGTTACACTGAATGAGGAGGGGCGAATTTTGTGGTAGACCTAAACCAGTTCCGGTTGAAGTGCTTGTTGAAGTAGATGTTGATGTGCCAGTTCCGATTAATCTTCCAAAGTATCCTGAAGGATTTTCAAACGAATAAGGGTGCTGATAGTCGTTTGCTTGAGGTTGCTGACCGAAGGTCCTGAAGGTACTTGGCATCATTGAGGATTCTTGTCTTCCATCATGAATCGTCGCTCCTGTTTCTGGGTCAACAAAGAATAAACCACTTCTTGTCTGATGATTAGGTGATTGGTTGAAGTCCATCATGTAATTGTCATTACTTCTTGCGGAGTGATAATCATATGCATCATTCGATCGCAGTAACCCCTGGCAATGTTTGCACCACGAGGGGATGTGAGGATGCTCATGTGTAGGAGGTGAAGGAGGTGAAGGAGGTGAAGGAGG
>JARPRG010000642.1:758948-771431 GCA_031001745.1 Hartigia nigra | reverse complement strand
AAATTGTGCGTACGACGAGAGAATTCTCGAAGTTTGAGGTATTTGAATGTTTGTATAGATTAATCACGAGGAAGAAACCAAGAGATCTGGCCAAGTTTCGGTATACGTAATATATAATAAAAATCTATTAATAAAATTCTAAAATCAATTGATTAACGTCAAAGTTTAGATTGGGGTGCTTTCAAAGGATTTTTGGATGCCGGAAGTAATTCCTTCCACCAACTAGCTCGTTCCATGCCACCAGGATTACATCTGAATGCTTCTTCGAGTCTTTCGTAAACCTACAAGAAAAATATGCGTTGGTAATTTTTTTTCTTCTTTTATTACATAATTCATTATCCATTACCTTCCCATCCGACATGCCCAACACGGAATTCAAAACGAAATCGGGCGGTGCTAAACTGTCAGCAATGGCAACGGCTTCAGGTTTCAATTTTTCGCACAGTTCGAGAATACTCTCGCGCATGAAATTTGCCATTCGCGGACCAGAACAATAACTACCTGCAGACAAATTGCAAAAACTTAATGACTCATTTACGTAGGAAATGTTTATCGGTGTGTTGTAACGTGCAACTGATGTGTCGTTTAGCAAGGAGTGCTGTGCTTAATTTTGTCTTGCGCAATCGTTTCTTCGAAGCGTTCTTTACGCCTTACCGAAGAGCGATACAATTTATTGGTTTACCAAATAGCCAATCCTTGTAAAAAAAAGTGCTGACTGACACGTTTTTGATTATTGTAACATTAATTAATTGAATTGCATTGTTGTATGTTCTCACCCTGATAAAAAGTCGTTAAATGTTTTTCCAAACAAGACAGAGAGTACAATAGAAGTAATTTTTCGGAAACTGCTCTCAATGTCTGACTCTGTGGTTCGTTCGGTAGTAGATTGTTTAAACGGATTGTTGCATACTTCAAGACAATCATCTGCAATATATAAAATTTATTGTATATCGATGCATTGCTTTAAATACTCTTCTCAAAATTACACTCACTTCGCCATAAGCTCTCGACAAACTCGAAGCTCTGTAAACCTGTGCTTTACTTCTTGCTGTAAAATTATCCAATCCCTGCGAAACTTCTTTTTCAAACTTCTTATGCGTTTCCACAGCCAAGAATGTAATCAGCCACTCGTAAGTGGCTCTGACGACTGACAAAGAAAATGACTGTTAGACTACAGAATAAGCTGCAAACAAATAAGATTAAATTCTTGTTTGAGAATATTATTTAACTTACAATCGAGTGTCATAATTTCCTGTGTCGACTGTGCCTGAAATCTATTTTTCAGAATCATCGGTCCATTCAAAAGGAAATTAACCGATGCCAAAGGACTTGCTATGGTAGACCCACCCTGCGAGTCTGACCATTGTCGTAATATCCAATTACTTGCTTGTTGGACCAACACGTTATTATCACCTTCGTAAGTAACTGTGGGTTCGTGATTCACTCCCAAATCGCCAAGGTTAGCAGCTAAACAAAAAGAACAATAGACATGAAATCCTTTATAATTGTTATTGAAGTAAGCTTTAATCAGCATACATATAAGAGTAGGAGCCGAGTAATGCAAATGTCCTGAATAGTTTAATGTAGATTCTAGAGATATTATTAAAAAAACGTGACGTTTTTTTTATTAAATATTTCACCTTTGTGATAACCATGACCTCCGCAGGCTTCTCTGCATTCGCGTATTGCATCGCGACAGGTCCACGTGATTAATGGTTTTATGGCAGAAACGATGGAATGAATCTCTGAGACTATTTGACTCTAGAGAAGAAAAACATTAATATCGAATACTGATAAAAATATTAGTATCAAAAATACTAACAAGATTTGGTATGTTCTCTCCATCGATGGACTTCTGCATATTTTCCAAGTATACTTGAGTAAATTCTGACATAAAAATTCGAAAGACACAGGCGGCCGCCAAGTAAGGAAATAGACGCCATTGCTAAAATATATTAAAGTACGTACAAGTAGTGTGATAAAAAGCTATAAATATTCTGAAAAGTATTTGGAAATGAACTTACGTGAAGCTCGTATTCGATAATAGCTGTTTCTTCGTTAGAATTCGATGATGGCGCAAATTGTGTCCGAACTGCAGCATATCTAACCGCTATGACAACAGCTGCACCAAGAGTATTGGTAGCTTCTTGACAAATACCTATACGTCCTGCAGATAAATTTTCAAGAGCCGCACCTAATGTAAAGACATAATATTCAAGTAAATCAAACCTTACTACAAGACATTGAATTTACCAAGTATCCTCTGAGGATCGGAAAATGAACTCTCGTACTCTCCCTCTGGAGTGACATCGCCAGTTCTGTTCAATAAATTAGCTTTAGGTATTCTATATTGATTAAACATGAGAAATCTGAAAGAAAAAAAATTTCACTGATCATTCCTTAAGCTCTCTTTCAATGAATAATCATCGACAATCTTTTTGTTAGAAGTCAATAACTCACCCGTTATCAATCCCATTGAGTCCCATTTTTTCGCCCATGTCTCCCAACACAACACCAGGATACGGAAGATACGTCTTAGGATTTCTCACGGGAACAATAAAAGCATGTAACCCGTGACATTCATCGAGTGACACTAACTGTGCAAAGACAATAGCCACTGTGCAAGTTTTACCTGTAAGATTCATCGATATCGATCATGAAATATTTATTGAACAATCAAAATCATTAATAAGCAGTCACCCCTTCACCCAATTACCTAAATTTCCTACCCAACACTTAGCAGCCTGAAAATCTGGAGTATGCAGGACAAATTCCTGTGTCTTTGTATCGTAAGTCGCTGTCGTCCTCATCATTTTCGTGTTGCTACCATGACCCACTTCTGTCAGTGCAAATGCCCCAAGAATCTACAACGTTAATTGTATTTAATTTTACAAATTAACATAACCCTTTATCTTCAGTGATAAAGAACCAACTTGTACCTGCTTGTTCCACACTGCATGGAATATGGGATAATGACGTTCGGTTCCCAGACTCAGAAGAGTATTTCCAAAGAGATAGACACCAAGAGCTATTTTAACAGAAAGCGACGGATTGACAATGGCCGTAGCTTCGTTGAGTGTCATTAAGAATCCTGTCTACGGAAAGAAATCATTATAGCATGATCAATTCTTTTCGATCCTCTTGATAGACGTGTATTACTTCAAACTTATATAATTCTTTATCGTCCTTATTCCTTTATATCCTATGATTACATAATTCATAGGATACACATATTCATTGAATTGTACTTGCAATTAGTCTAAATTATCCTACTTGTTCCTATTATATATATATTTAAAATGTAAATGTAAAGCAATAGTATCAAGCTACCTTAGTCTTGTAGTTGACTTGATGAATATTCGCTGGTAATAAATTCACATGATTAAGACGTGCAACCTGTCGTGCCACTCGGCGCTTCTGTTCATCAGCCGAAGGAGTAACACTGTCCTGAGGATGAAACTCCGGATCTGCCTCCATGGCTTTCCATAATTTCATCTAAAATTTATAATCATTATATTTACTTGCTTCGCATTCACATAATATAATTACCTTAAAACGAAGCCTCTCAGGATCTTCTAAGATCACTCTCAATCTTTTCCACGAAAACGTCGCGGATTGTCGATATTTTTCAAGGGATCCACCAGGAGGCATATTCTCCAACCAGTCAACATCCTCTCCAAAGGTGGCTGCAGAAATTCTCTTTTCTGTCACAGACATCCTTCGATCCTTGACTGCTCAGAGTTATCTTGAAATATATTTAAAAAATTTGTATTAATCATTAAAATATATTTTCACCAAGAATAAAAATAACGGCAATATGTTTTCCTCGGTTATTACGCTTTACTTAGTTTGTCCAAATGCACGAGCAATATTGACTGACAGTCCAGCGTTAATCATGAAACTGATTATTCGATTGAACTTTAATCAAAAACAAAACTTACAGGTCAGTGATATTAAGTAGTGAATTTTTCAGAAATATTCGACCGCTCAAATTGAAAGATACGTTATCTCCGAGTATCGATATAGAGATATGCGTTACAGCGACGTAACGTATGGGATACAAATAGATATTAGATTAACCATGTATCAAAGACAATATACTCCTGTCGTCTGTGTGTAACGAGTTACGTCAATTATTAATGATCGTTATTTAAAATTCAAAAGTTTCACCTCCGTCATTCTAGATCTTGACGTTTCGTTGTTCCTAAAGTGTCTGAATTAGATTCTTTAAGCGGATTTACCGTAACACGATATACCACGCGTCGCGACGACAGGAAAAGGAATTTGCGATTAACAGTATATCAATTAAATGCAAATAAAGCGATAATGGAGACGTTGATGCATATTTTCGAAAACTCAAAAAACTGTCGGTTAATAAAGACAGCACAATTGTATTATGTATAAAAGGATTATTCGATTTTCTATTTTTTTTTAAATGTATACTCTTATTTTGTTAGAAATATTAATAAAAATCCGATGAAATTATTGTCGTTTTGCAATATGAATGTTAAAGAAATACTTACGCTTCTTTCGGCAAAGTATAATTTATTTATTGTTATGAGACTCAAGCGTTACGTTAAAATCAACGGTAGATGCAAACCTTATGACTGCTCATTTTGTACTCTATCTGTTGCGCAAGTTTAGTCAGATAAGAAACAGGTAAGAAAATAGTACATTGGTCGGCGGGAAGATCAGCGGTATGTGGGTTAATTTTTAGGAAATGAATGATTAATATTATAGGAAATGACGAGTATTATGTATTATCTTTTTTTAATCATACAGCTATTATCCTTTTGAATTCTAGAAGCAAAAAAAAAGATATAAAGCTATATATGGAACTGAAAGTAAGAATTAATTCTGATTGTGATTCTGAGATTAGTCATTGCCTGACCATTGAACTTTAACGGTACAAATCGCACGTAGAATTCAGATAGACATTAACTGATATAATCAGGTGTCAAATTCTGGCAAGTCGGGGACAATAAGTTGTAACGCAACCTTGGCGGCTAAGTTAGTTGATTAGTAACAGTGAGTGTTAGTAAAACGATAAGACAAACAAAAAATTCATAGTAGAGAGCTGTAGAAGGTTAAGAAAATTGTCATAGATAAAGAATTTGTCGAATTTTCAAGAGAATTTCAAAGAATTTCACGCATTGTCGATTTATGAAGAAATCTGCTCAACTTGAAAAAAAGTTCATTATCAAATAAGATAAAGAAACGTCATTCAATATCTTCGTGTTAAATTAAAAAAATGAATTATTATAGTTCAAGTATTAGCTTTAGATTCGTATCTTATACGAAACTTGATAATATCGCTAATTCATTAATGTGCCCGAATGATGAATAGGACGATTAAAGGAAAAGCGCTTTGAATAAATAATTATAAGCTCCCAAAATCCCGCGTACTTTGAATTATCGTATGCTGGTAAGATACATACAAGACATCCCTTTCTCGTCGATAAAATCCGCAAAGAGAGAAGAGAAAGCTACGCGACAAAATCGAAAATCGTCTAAAAAGTAGCGAAGCGGCTACGATTCAAACGGAAGAGAAACATTACTATATTATTTATTTTCACGCGAAAGAACACTGGGAAGAATTTCAAAAATGGCTACAAGCGTACCGGCATGGCTTCACCGTTTATAAATCATATAAGGGATATACCTGGCTGCTCTTCGATACGTATTAAGAATCTATATATCAGCAACAGGTACTATAGACGCACCGAATGGACCGCCATTAATTCCAACAAAACTATGCGTTTCTGTTGGAAATAAACCGGATGTTAAAAAAAAAACACCCCAATCACGTTTCCTTCCGAATGATTCTTTTAGCTCGTAACTTTAATTTGCTATTTTTTTTAACATCCTGTATAACGTTCAAATCGGCACCGCCCACTCTTAGACAGCTGATAATAGAACTACGAGCGGTGCTTTAGTGTCGACATGAAATTTCCTTTTTTTTTTCACCTTTCACGATTCACTAATGCACTGTGCACTGTGTGCCGCTTGCAGTCTCTGGTACCTGACGCCAACTCGTACCTCTTGCACTCCGAACGGCGAACGAAATATCCAAGCATTCGTATACGCGGAAGGATAACCCTGTACGCTACACCATTAACTAACAAGTGGCTGGAACTATGCCGTTTTGGCTTTCTGTGTATATAGACACACGTATATACCCGGCCGACTTGTGACCACCATTCCTGTAAGAGAGTAAAAAGATTCGTGTTAGAAGTCGCTAGAAATTCATCACTTGGAACTCGAGAATTCTATGCCTTTGTAAAACAGGATAGACCTTTAATGGTAAAGCTCAACGATTGTGTATGGGGATTCACTTGGGGAAAAGAAAGAAGGAAAAAAGTGGAATTGAGGAACACTGAAATCTTGTTGATTGTACAATGATAGTATGTTTGAGGCATGAGAGGGGAAAAGTTGGAGATACTCAATGAAACAGACCTTAAATGCTTTGCCATTGTGTATATTATGCTAATTTTGTATTTCTGTTTAAATACTGTATTATTTATTTTTTATACTGCTTTTTTTTTTATGTATTCTCGTCTGGTCGCCCTCTTGTGACTCTCTTGAGCTGATTATGAGTTAGTAAAGTAGGGAATATTGATATCGATTGAGATATTGTCTGTTTAATAAGCGGTTAAGTACGTATTTTTTAGCGTTTTCTTAGGGATATTCAAAGAATACGTTATTCTACGATTTTCTATGTCGGGTCTAGTCTAGAGCTCTGGGCTGTTTAGCTTATAATGTTAATCGTAAGTTTTTGTTTCCGACGGATTTTAGCACAGACATAACCTAAGGTTGTGCTACTTGCTTCAGTATATTTGTATGCTTATTTGCTAATTGATTATATTTTAGAGCTTTTGTAAATGTTTGTTTTTTTTGTTGTATGATTGGTTTAATGATTTTATATAATATTAACGATATCTGGTTATCGTTGGATCATTTCTAGTACTGTAATACATGTATGCTTACATGGGTTGGTACATTATTTTACTCGAGTTACAAGATTATATTTCTTCGTATCAATGTTGTTTCTATTATTTCATTGCTATTGGGTACGGATGTATATTTTATAATAAGGATGCACAAACATTTCCCGACTCTAATCCCATTTTTGGAGTAAGACTATCTGTTACTAATAGTTGGCTGATTTTTAATAAGGGTGCAAAAGGTCAAGGTATTGAATTCAGGAAGTTATTTCACTGTTTCAGATAACAATGGGTACACTGGAATTAAAGCAAATTCTAACTGGTCACAAGGGGAGAGTGTGGAATGTTTGTTGGCATCCTAAGGGAACTAGTCTTGCATCGTGCGGAGAAGATAAGACAATTCGAATCTGGGCACCGGAAGGTCCCAAATGGGCAATGAAAACCATTCTTACGGAAGGTCACACGAGAACTATCCGAGAAATAGCATGGTCTCCTTGTAGGGGTCATATCGCTTCAGCTAGTTTCGATGCAACTACGGCAATCTGGGATAAAAGTTCTGGCGAATTTGAATGTAACGCGACTTTAGAAGGTCACGAAAATGAAGTCAAAAGTGTCAGTTGGTCCAAAAGCGGACAGTTACTTGCCACATGCAGTCGTGACAAATCTGTCTGGGTATGGGAAGTAACAGACGGTGAATACGAATGTGCTGCTGTCATAAATGCTCATACTCAAGATGTAAAGAAGGTAAGTAATAAAGCAGATTAGTCTTGTAAATTATGAAATTCACCAACTTAAATATACTTTTAAGATACAGCATAAATAATTCCTTAGGTCCGGTGGCATCCTCAAGAAGATATCCTGGCATCAGCCAGCTACGATGATACTGTCAAGATATTTAAAGAAGATATAGCGGATAGTGACTGGTCCTGCATAGCAACTCTGTCCTCGCATACATCCACAGTCTGGAGTTTGTCTTTCAATAGTAAAGGAGATCGGTTAGCTACATGCAGCGATGACCAAACTGTGAAAATCTGGCAAGAATATAAACCTGGAAACAATGCTGGAATTCCTACACCTAACAACGAATCCGTATGGAAATGTGTCTGTACATTGTCTGGGTATCACACAAGAACAATATACGATATTGACTGGTGCAAAACAACTGGATTGATCGCAACAGCCTGTGGCGATGACATCATCAGGATATTTCGCGAAGAAAGCGACTCCGATCCGAATCAGCCTGCATTCAATATGGTCTGTGCAGCGGATGATGCTCATACTCAGGACGTTAATTCTGTCCAATGGAATCCTGCTGTTCCTGGACAACTAGCATCCGCCAGTGACGACGGACAAGTGAAAATTTGGTTTTATAGCGATTAGATTTATTGTATATATATACTGTAACATTAAATAAATATCTTTTATTTTATACAGGATCTTCCGAGATAACATCTTCTTTTTCTTTTGTACCCTTACCTAAATATTTTCACATGAACCTTATATATAATAATGATATTTATTTTCAGGGTTACCGTTAAATGTTCAGCCGATTATCAACAGCAGTAGCGCAGATTAATTATTCTACGCTGATAAGACAACAAATTTTGACAAAAACTATGAGCAGTCAAGCTGGACTACCTTTGCAGAAAGTGGTGGATGCTCTGCATGCTTTCGCTGACGAGAGTCTAGCAGCCAGTTGGGACAATGTCGGATTACTTATTGAGCCTACAGAGCCAAAGAATATTTCCCATATTTTACTAACGAATGATCTGACCGAAGCAGTAATGACTGAAGCGGTCAATGTGAAAGCCGACTTAATAATATCGTATCATCCTCCAATATTTGCGCCATTGAAATCGATCACCAATCGTACATGGAAGGTAAAAAAAGCTGATAGAAGAAAAATCAATTTTATTATAAGAAGACTTCATTTGATTCTAAGACGTTTCTCTAAAATAGGAGCGTATTGCTGCAAAGTGCCTGGAAAATAAAATCGCCCTATATTCACCACACACGAGCTTCGATTCAATTAAAGGTGGCGTCAACGATTGGCTAGCAGAATCATTTGGTAGGATAAAAAATTAATTAAATTACACAACCTCAATTATGTCCATTTAACAATATTTCCTCCGTTACAGATCTAGCGAAAAATGTACCGATAGAACCAGATAAGAACAATTCTGAAAATGGAATAGGAAGGCTGTGCGCATTGAAGGAGCCCATTAGCATAATGGATGCGGTACGATTGGTCAAAGAACGTACAAAATTGCCCTACGTCAGATTGGCAAAGAGCGGAGGTAGAGAATTAGCAAATTTTTACTAAATCCAAATAAACTGCACTGTCTGTCGTTACATTGTTTTTTTTCTTCAACAGAAAATACCGTGCAAACTGTAGCAATTTGCGCAGGATCAGGCACTTCCGTTTTAAAAGGAATATCCGCCAATCTGTTTTTAACTGGAGAGATGTTACACCACGACGTCCTGGACGCCGTACACAATGGCACAAATGTGATCCTGACCAATCACTCGGATTCCGAGCGTGGCTTCCTTCCGGTTTTTGCCGAAGTCTTGCAGAAGAGTCTAGGAGACGCCATTAAAATCAGCGTGTCCAAGGAAGATACGGATCCATTGAAAACAGTATAATTATTTCAGATAAACTCAAAGCTCTGAAATGTATAAATAAAAAAACAAACAGTGTCCAATCCAATCACGGTTTCACCTTTTATAGAGTCTGTCCACCTTTCATACTTATACGGACTACCTATGTATCTACTAAGATCCTGTAAAAAGGATATGTAACGGAATAACAGTCAAGTGAGTCAGTTCACTCAATATAACATAGCGCATTAGATGAACATTAAGTTGCGAAAGAATCCAGAGTGAAATTTCTGCTAGAAAAGCAAACATCTAAAGTAGAATCCTTATAGCTTTGCATTTAATTAGTAGCACGTAATTCGCATACGATTCAATTACACGTCAGCTTTTACTCGTCGAATCTGCATTATATTTCACGCATAATATCCGCTTTATTGAATGCAGGAGAAAGTTACCTTTTATCATAAACACGCGCAGCACTGTTATCGACTGCACCGAAGACATGCGACGAATAGCATAGTATGTATTTCAAAAGCCTCAAAACGCAGTGCTCGTAAAATAATAAATTTAACAAAGAGTATAATACCCTTTGATTCGATTCGTCACTACGTCTGTCCTTCTCTTACGCGCGTGAGTGCCCATAAGTTCGTCTCTCTCGCACTCACGGCAGGTATAGAAATTGAGAAAAAAATATTAAAGGACTATTTGCTTCTCTCTGACGGGTCAGTAGATTTGGCGATGTGCCACTAGTTAGCGAAGTGTCTCGTTCTTTAGCATATAGAGTTGTATAACATACATATAGTGTATATATACATATATTTCTATCCTACTGGACGGTCCCAAAGCCGTCGGCCATATCTGGCTGGACTATACCTTTACGTTGACCCGCGAACTGTCCACTGGAGTCCCTGAACGGGCAGAACCGGATTGGTACATGGGTAGCACGCTGTAGTTGGTTCCTCAATCCGTAAGCCTTCTCTAGTAAAGGACTGGCGCTCTCGCGAGTAACATTCGCGCAAGGAGAGCTAACGCTCTGTCAGCAGACGGTGCGTTTCTTTTCTTTTTATTTTTGTACTGTGATCAATCAACTTGTATATGCTGAAGGAACAGTAGTATCATTGTATAATTAATAGTTTGGAGTGAATGGTCCACGCGTGGAATTTATTAAATGATTTTACCTGTACGTGCGTTTAAAAATTCAGGAAAACTCTTGGAAGTTATTCTTCGTACCGGATCAGTGCAGAGTACGGGTAGTTTTATGAATTACTTTTGAGATTTTTTTCATGACACGGAAGATCGTTTTCATAACCGGTATCTCTTCTGGTTTCGATGGATAAGATTTCTAGGAGAATTCCTGTTTTCAAGCCTTTTCCTCCTGTTCACGTATACCTGAGGAATATAGATAACTTAACGGGAGAGTGCGTGAAGTATTAGTTTGTCAGGTTTGGAGTTAGTTCATATATACGTGTAGTGTGTTTATGGTAATTGGCTATACTTAATGCGGATGGATGTACATAAATTAATGTCAAAGTAAGTAAAACTCTTTGTAACAGAAATAAGAATCATTTGAAAATGCAGTTGCTTTAACGCATTCGATTGCAGGGATATTTAACGTGGATACTGTACATTTAAATTTCGGTACTTTCCTTCCTTTGGTCGAACGAGAATAATTCATTTTTATATAAACTAATTACTCGATTATACTTGCACCGTAATTAACGACTATGAGCTTGCAGCTTACGCTTGCAAAAGTATAGTAAAGTATTGAGGCTGTTTTCATATTTTGATTATTCACTGAGATAAGAGAAATCCTACATCGGTCGTTCAAGGCGTACGTTGTGAATTATTGCTAAAATAAATATCTGCCAACATTAACGAGCCAATTAAAACAGTATTAAGTGGCAGCAGAGTTCAAGCAAAACCTTGACAGAAAGGACTGCATTCAATTTCGACTCCATATACGGTCCGAGAAATCCAATAGAAGTAATCCTAGAGAAAGATAGACGCTTCATTCAAAATCATTGAATCGATTGGTTAATCGATCAGTCGATACTTGAATTTCAATATAAGATGATTCAGGTATATGACGGAGCTTAACTCTATGTACCAATAGCTTTGTCAATATTTTATCTGTAGAAATAATAAGAATGTAAAAATCTCTTTTAGTCCACTCAACGATGCAAGTACAAACAAGTAATAATTACTTTCTCCACAAGATATCTCGTGTCGGTTAAGTGAAACGGGTAGGCGTCCATGACTTTTTTTTTTCTAGAGAAAGAACGAAAAGACGTTGGCTTCTTGCCGTGTAGTCAGGGTCAGCATTTAATCGCGGTCGCCTCGCATCTTGGCCAAAAGCGCAAGACATCGGACGTAGATCACGATCGTCCTCGAGAATGGTCATTTTCAAAATTCCCTGCTTCCGTTATTTCCCTCGAGACTGAATAGACGATGAAATCGTGGCGAAGCACGTCTATTTTACCAGCAAGGACACGCCGCGGAACGGAACCTTCTTTCCTGTTCGCATTAAGGATAGAAGGTTTCTTAACTATACTACAGCACGATATCTACCTTATCTTCATTATAAATTCCGAATGCCTTCTTTTATTAAAAAAGAAACAACTCACGAGCATCTTGATGAAGATTCTACAATAATTGAGGTACCACAGTACTACAGTCCATTCCGTAACATCTCCTTAACGGACACTAGAAAGAAGCTGTGTTATCGTCAGACGCAATTTCTACGTTAAGATATTAAAGGACAATGACTAACCAAAAAAATTATCCAAATCAGAGAGACTGACTGGCACCACCTCGTAAGCCTGTCTACGTTCCCTGTCACCAGAGCGTGCGTAATTCTCGTCCACCTTTCGAGTTTAAAGCGGGCAGCAGGCAGTGCCCTCGAAATCGGCGAAGAAACCGGCTTGACTAGCGGCATTGCGGCATT
>JARPRG010000642.1:747278-758848 GCA_031001745.1 Hartigia nigra | reverse complement strand
GCGGCATTGCGGCATTACGTACGGCCCACACTTCGCACCGTGTGCTTTGGGCTTTTGCCTCTAGGTAGGTACATACCTATAGGTAGTCATGCTATGACGTTCCTGGTTCATACTCCTTCGTATATCTTGCCTACGTACCCCTACGAGCCCGGAGCAGCCCGGAGGTATAAAGCAGAAGGCGTCGTAAAAGGAATACCAGTAGAAGAGATACGTTGGCCTCCTTACGCGCCGGATGACTCTCGCCTGACAGACGTATTATATATCCCGTGGGTGTTCGTGGCTCCATGCTACGCCGATTACGTCTTCCACGTCGCATCCTCGCAGTCTTTCGTTCTATCACGTATTCGCTCCTCTCTTCTCACCTTAACCCCCTTTCTTACCTTTTCACACCATTTCCATCTTCTCCCACGCGTCCTTAATCCTAATCCTTTGAGCTTGACTAAACGACACCGGATGACGGTTGCACCTACGTACATAGTATAGAAAGAAAAAGTCGAGTAGTAATACATATTCAAGACACTGTAGATTTCTTTTGAAAGATACTAAAATATTATTACGGGCATTACGGTAATCGCTATTGTCGAACGATACTTCTGTTGGCTATTGCGAAGTTCAATGTAATTACCCGAGGAAAGTACCGCTGACTTTTGGATTAATATTATTTGGTGCGTCATGGTTTGTTCGGCGAGGATCGCTCGGTTGGATCGGACTTTTAACGAGTCACGATAGCAAAAACTGTGAAACCGTTATTTAGGATAGATCTTATAGTTTAAGGATCTACCTGATCACTGAGTCATGTTCGATCGGGTTTTATCCGGAGTAACGTTAGAAAAGACACGTCCGATTAACGATTTTACTCAATGAATCGAATTACCACGTAGACTTTTGAAACCGTTGAATGCGTCACTGTATCTTCGAGGTACTAATCGAAGCCAGTTAGTATCTCTGCCGATTCTTGAAACAGTCGAACGATCAACCGAGTGACCGTGTCATGCCCGATTCCTTTCTCCCTATGCAAGTCCAAGTGAAATAAAATATAGAAACCGGTACAAAGCATATCAAACAACTGCCGAGAACAAATCGGTAGCGAATGATAATCGAGCGTACAGCTTTGCGAACCCGTTAAAAGGCCAATTATAGTGTTTCGTGCTACGAGACGCCGTTACGAGTCGAGTTTGATGCTAAAGACGAATTAATTGCCACTCGAATCTTCCAACTAAATCAAAACGTTAACGACCTTCCGTGTGACAAGATCCAAGAGGACGAAGACAGTCGATTCGTGGCTGAATCGGTCGACTATCTTTTTTTTCCAATACGATTTCTTTATCTTTTTTTTCATAATTCGATTACGCGTGAGAAACGGATGTCAAATCAGGATTGGGTATTGGCTTTATTTTTTCTATTCGACAGTCTGTCCACGGGGCCCCTCTTGCACCCCAGGCTTTACAATTTCAGTACGGCATTGTTCCTCGATGCTATCGTGGGTCGTGCAGGCCGCATTTACGGGGGCGAATACGTCCTTGAAGTCAGCCAACGGACTCGACGAACCACGTCCACGGTCCACCCACTCGTGGAGAAGCGGCCACGCAGCCATCTGGTTGCTCATCCTATGAGATTCTGTCTGTTTTATCGAGCGAATTAATTACCAGTGCTTTTACCAGTGCCGGGGAGACTGAGAGGGATGAGTATGCGGATGAAATTTATTCCTGGTAATTAATGAGGATTAATCGGGATAATATTACATTCCAGAATAGGTAGCGTGTATGGGAATACATTTTCCCTATTTTAATATTCTTACTTTAGGTGTCATTTTAATTATTATATTATTTAATCGAAAGACCTAAAATCATATACGCTTTGATTCTCTTCCTCTTTGTTTGACTACGTAAATAAGATTTAATGAAGATCCCATCAGAGCTCGAAATGGCCTTACCGAATATCACGGTCTATCTCAATAACTACGTAATCGTTCAAAGCACAACAGTAGGCTACTATTTCTATTGAACGTAAGAAGCCTCGGGCGTTGTGCGTTGCATAATACATGAATCGTGATGTAGGCCTACCTATAACCCAAATAAATCGAAAGTTATATATATAGTTATATACATAAACGTATTAATACAGCACGCGTAGGTTAGGGATATTTATACTTACTGATCTATTAGAACGCTTGACATATACGGCTGTCTAATACTAAGAAGTTCATAAGGCATCGTATAGGCAGCTAAGAAAGTTTAGTATTATAAGGACACTTGGGATATATCCTGAACAGAGATTAATCAGATCATTATGCAAAAGATCATGATAATGGTGAATGTTTGGTAGTCGAGCCCTTTTGAAATGACGGCCATCAACAAATATATATATATGTGCCAATCTGGAACTGGTATAAATGAAACGATAATGTTGTCTCAAATAATACTTTTTCTTAATCATTCCTGCATTATCCATGTCATTGGAATACAGATGTGTACATACATACAGTAAAGTTGAACGAGTCGCAGTAATTTTAGCACTGAGTAATCGAATTAACGACGTGATATTTGCGTTGCAGCGCAAATCACAAAGAGATGATCGAGCCTCGGCATTGAGCAAGGACTGCCCACACGAACGTAAGATGGAACTGGTACTCTCACCAGGTAGGATAAATGACAACGAAGGAGATCCCTTCCAGAATGAAGAGGTACGTGAGTGGTCTCACGTCGATCGTCTGACTGGCATGCTAGAACGTGCCAGGATCGAGACCGGTCGATGGCAAACAAGAAACCAGGGTGCTGCACATTCTTACGGCAAGGTGGGTTATAGATAATGACCGGGTGTGACTTCTGATAAGGATTTATTTAAATGATCGAACTACCACTGGCTTACGTTTAATCAGGTGATCGATTCGCGCGAACGTAATTCCGCCGACGGAAGTATCGTGCAGAAGGCCAGGAGGCAGGTTGAGATATTTCAAAGTCAAGCAGCTGGTGGCAGGTCGTTCCAGGTTGTGAGAGCTTCTCAATGGTCATCTTCTAGAGTCACTGACTCCACGTCCAACAGTCCTGTCGCTCTTGTAAGTGTGTGGAATTTTTAAAATATTTTTTCCTATTATAAATCATCGTCTTTAAGAACGTCCGCGTTACAGAGCAGCAGGCAGCATAAGAACGAGGCTGATGACAAGGTTGAGGTTAAGGCTGGTTTTCGAAGAGCGATCACGGCGACCGAGGATTCTGGTCTGAATAGATTGTCTCAGGTGTCGAGATTGTGTAGGCAGATTCACAACGACGCCCTTGATAATAGAGCCTCGACAATATCCAAGCCAAATTCTTCGCCGGTGACTAACAGGCGTCCCAAGAGGACGGACGTCAGAGAGGATGGGAGGTCTACGTGTTTGCTGAACGGAAAGAAGAGCACGTCCAACGAAGACATTACGAATTCGATTAACGAGAAGGATGCGGTTGTTTCGCAGACTAAATTCACCAGAGATTGTAGAACGAGACGTTCTCTGCAGATAACGAACTCCAGTGCGGATCCAGGTTGGAGAGAGAGAAGAGGAGCTGAGGTGAAGATGAGCAACGAGAACGGTAGTGTGAGACTGTCTGATCTGAACTCGAAACTTAAACCAAGTACGAATGGTACATGCAAAATGAATATCACAGAACCTGATGATTATTCTAAAAAAGGAAGCAGGTTGATTAATGGAAAGAATGAAAATATTGTCAAAAAGTTTGACTCTATTGCAGGAATTAATCGTAACAAGCTCGGGTCTTACGTACTGGGTATGGAAAGTTCGAGCGATAAGGAAACAGACAGTTCTGCTAGTAACGTCAGTGACGCAACGACACGCAGAATTCTATCTACGCTTTCCTTTAGAGATTCTACTGAAAGAGATAGCGAAAGTTCAACGAGTGGCAGCGAAAATTCAGCACGAAGGATCTCAATGCTCTCCTTCAAAGATTCTAAGGAGGTCAGAGATAAGAATGACAACTCCATCGATACCCATAACGATGTTAGTCTAAGGACTTCCAAGATCTCTCTTGAGAAATGTGAGAAGAGAGATTTTGATACTTACGAATATCGCAAACCACAGATATTATCCAGCATTGCTAATATATCCAAGGTACTTCATTCTGTTCCTTCTAATAAATCAACGACCTCAGGTAAATCCAATACCACTGTGGTCCACCTGAGCAGTACACCACCTGATCAGGATAGTCCTTTACATCCTAAGCAGAACGTGGTAACGGTAAGATCCTCAGGAACGAACGTAGGAACTATTCCTGTAGGTGTGGTTCAGTGTAGAATCCAGTCATCAAGCAGTCGTCATGCAAGTAATAGTCAGAACGACCTGAACCTTGAGATCCACAAGGAGCATCATCTACAAGAAGAATTAGACTTGAGACACCAGGTGAATTACTTAGATAAAATTAATCCTACGCACGATGATGACTTACTGGCCGTGTCACTGGGTAGACCAACGAAGAAGGTGGGTTTCTGCAAAACGGAAGTACACTTCGCTGCTGATTCCGGGAAAGTGAATATAGTCGAGACGGACGGGAAGCCGCCGCCGTCGAATAAATTTCGTAGACGTCGTCGTAGCACCCTGGGTGTTCCTGCTATCAATAAGAATCTGCCTCACATTCATTTCGGCGATACTTCCTACGAGAAATATATATTCGGTGGCAGCAATACTGTCCAGGGTGATAAGATAACGTCACCGGATCTCAGGAACTTCCGGAAATACGGTGACCTTGAGAAATCATTGAAATCAACGGATTCGAATGTGATATTTGATCAGAGAAATGGATGGGGAGTGAGACTGAAATCCATCCTTGAGCCAGAATATAGAAATGGTATTAATGTTGACATCACTTCCGGTATCAGTTATGACAACGATGGGAAAACAATGGATCAAAAAATTCGTGGTCACACTACTACGGTGAATCTTGGTGCTAACGTCCTGTCCAAAATGCAGCATGTCGATCAAGGTATTTATCAGTGAGAAAGAAAAAAAACCAAAAATATTAAAAAAATTAATTCCCAAAAATTACTATAGCATGCAGAGTAATATATTATTTATATATATCTTATAGCGCTATATATAGATAATGCAATTTTTCGTTGCAAAATTAGGACTACCTTTTTTTTATTACTGTGCATGCAAAATAGTAGTAGCGACGTAGAGTAGACTTTGATTGAATTAACAGATAATTAAATAACAATGTCTCATCAATCTACTTCCTACGGCTGCTTCTTATCATTAATGCGTCTATACATATATGATTTTTTGTTTTTACTATTTTAACAGTAATTATTGTCCGGGAGTTCACTGGTTTATTTCGAGAGTATCAATAAAGTTCAACTCGAACCTTTATAATAACGAGATAGAACAAAAGTAAGATACGCTTGCATCGAGCTCTCCACTTCATCTCTTTATCCCGTAAGCACTGTATCACCCGGTAGAACGTAAATTGCCAATTACGGCAATTAACAACGTAACGCTTCGTTACTAAAATTCACAGAATCAGCAAAATAAAAATGAAAATAAAAAAAGGAACGAAATCGAACGAATCGAAAATTATATTTTTGAGTAAAAAACTCATTGCGCAATTCTCTAGAAAAGTATCGAGACGTCGTATCTGCTTCTTGTCTTCTGCAACCACGATATAAGTTATCCTACAGTAATCACAAGAATAACTCGACCTTCGAGTACTTTTTACTTTTCAACCGTAATAGGTAGTAGCTTGCGCTATAGCAAAAAACAAAAGGCTCTATCACTTCACACCGCTTCGGTTACAGCAAGTCTTCGGTATTATTGCAAAACAATATAATCCAGCTGCCTGTCAAGCGTTAAACTCTCTCGTTATGAATTAATTTTAGTATTATAAATGAAAAAGAAAAAATAAATACATTTCTTAGGTTACTCTATGCTCCTCTTACTTCTTACAGTAACGCAAACGTAGTTATCTCCTTTATGAAAGAGCATCTTCACGCTACTTCTGACGAATTTACTTAATAAATATTTCTAATTTATCCAAGTAACACGAATTTATTACACGCATGGGAAGGTCTTAAATTCGCAAGTATCATATTACATATGCACGCACGTGTAGAGAGTGTGTGAGAGAGAGAGAAAGAGAGAGTGAGAAAGAGAGGGAGAGAAAGAGATAAACAACAAAGCAGAGAAAAAAATACAATTTCCAGGGAAATGCAATTCTATAAGCACTGGAATTCATCTGCGTTTTGAAGCACGACCAGAATCCTTAGGATCCGTAACGAGGAACGCTAAACTAGAGGATTTAGAGAACTCGAGGAAGATTTCACTCCAGATGCCATCCGGGATGTCTAGGTTGTCCAGACCTTTGATCCAGAATCATCAACCTGGACTCAAGTCCACTCATCTTATTATGAGTCTCAGGCGTGCGAATAATATTAGCGCTGTCATCAGGAATAAGATCAGTGATGACTTCCAGGTGATTTCGCAGGACGGATTAACCCCAGATGACTTACGTGACACGGCAACGTCCTTCAAGGAAAACAATTCAATAATTAACATCAATAAAAATGGCCTGGAATCGATAGCCAATATTTCGAACGATACGAAGACTCCATTTTTATCTCTCGTTAACGTTCAGGATGCCCCAGTGGATTCGTCAAATTTCCAAAATTTCTTCTCTTCGCTTCCTGCCTGCACGGAAGCGATGCTCCGTCGGGACGAGGCTAAGGTCGACCTGGAAAATAATAATTACAACTCCTCGAGAAACGTTTCAAGGCTATTTTCTACGAAGAACGAGATAACGTCGTCCGCCATGATGAAAATAAGATTGAATACTGGAGTCAATGTAAACTCGCCTTACTACTCGAATCGTATGAAAATAACGCAATCGAAGATACCGAATCGCATTGGGTGTGCCAGTTGCAAAAGAACGATTAATAATGTAATAAATAATCAAGATAATCAGCAGCATTACAGTTCCGGAAGTGAACAAGCTGACGAGGAAGTTCGCTCTTACATGCTGGGTTCGGATTTTCATGAAGATCTACATTTACCTAATGAATTCGATCGTACGGGATTCAGCGAGAGGAAGAGCGTCGATAAATGGAAATCAAGTCCGCCCTTGATTATTCATACGAAGGAAGATAATATTTGTACAGGTAGCTGCAGCAAGCTTAAGGAGAATCACGATTCATTTTCATTTTTATTCGCTTCACTATACATACAGCCATTGTGCAATTGAATTATTACATCATTTTTTTTTTTATTATTGCCAATCCTCGTTTGAAACTCCGTGCGTCGTTATCTTTTTATCTTGTTATCAAAAAGGTTCGAGTATTTTTTTATAAAATAAAAAAAGAACAGATATTATCTAGCTTTACGCAGCCGTGAGAACTGACCCGCTTTTAAAGTAACAGAATTGATTTAACTTATTGATATTGATTATTAATATTATTCTGATTTTTATTCCCACAGAAGAATCAGGTCTGAATAATGTCGATGAACTCCTGCTGGATGAGATCTCGGAGACCATAACGATTCCAAGTCCGGAAGGAACGCGTAAGAAGGAAACGATAGAACCAGTCGAAAGAATCTGTGATAAGAAGGATCCGGTTTTAGGAAGGATCAATAAGATTGACAGCAACGCTGTTTTATCTTCGGACACAGAAAAGAATCAGGTACTTCTAAAAGTGGTGACAACTCATAAGCCAGTGATCGCCATAGTGGAGAGCGATCATTCTCCCGATACGAATAAAAGAAGGATAAGGTCCACGGTTATAAATAAGGATGACAGAGTCCTGGAGCATGGTAAAAAAGGCTCGCGAAGGACTCTCGATATAAAGGAAGGACGAGCGAAGCACGAAGCCAAAGATCACTGTGATAATTTCAGAGAAAAGATAACGAAGAATTCGCATAATAGAAAGGACAATAATTCAGATCCCATGTACGTCAATGTCTTTGACACTACTGACAGTGACGTACCGCTCTACGAGAACTATCAGATTGACAGTAAAAAGGAGTCCAAGGAAGATAGAAAGGATAAGAGTGTCAATGGCGAACGTGACTCACCTTTGGCAGAATTGAAGAGGGTGACCAACGAGACACTGAGGTCTGTCAATGAAAGAGGATCAGGATCTGATTCGAGTAGGAAGGATAACAAGGATGAAAGTAACGTAAGAGAGTCTCGTAGAGTGAAGAAGCATCAGCTGGATACAATTTCCGAGAGCAAGGTAAACGACAGTGAGAAGCGTGGTAGAACGAAGGAGATTAAATTAAAAGATAAAGAGAGAAGACGCACGTCTTCGTCCACGTCGAGTATTGACAGTGTCGGTCGGATCCCAAGTGAAACTGTCAAGAGACAGAATTCCAGACGACACGATAATAAGTCAACGCGATCGAGAGACTCGGTCGAGTCTCGCGGCAAGTCTGCTAATTCGCGGGAAGCTAGTAGAGATCGCAAAAGAGTGAACGATGTATCGGATGGTAAAGTCACTCGTGACAAACGAAATTCCGTCGGTAAAGAAGAGTCAAAGAGTTACACGAATAAAATGAGTGAATTGGCTGCAAATATTAATGCTGACAAGAAACTTAATCGATCCACTAGGTAAGCTAACGAATGATCGTACGATTGGCTTCTTTGTATCTCGTTTTATTATTTTTACTTTCAGATCTAAGAAACCGATCGAAATTGTTTATCAGACGGCGGTATATAATATGAAAAATGAAAAGCTTTCGAAACCTTCGAAAACCAAGGACTCAAAGTCCCCGCGATACATTAATGATCTCATATGCGGAAGTAAATCGAAACGGCCGGTCGACCTGAAACGTGTCAAAGGTAAATAAAATGGAGTCTCATTGCGTTCGATTATATTTACATAATTAATTGACAAATATTATTCGTCTATCAGCTACTGCTACGTCGCAGCAGCATACGAGTAACAAAGGTGCTTCCCAGGCGAACAGGTAAATTTCATTAAATCTCATCAAGACTCAAACTCGATGCAGTCAAGATCGAATAAATACCTCTTCTTTTTACCATTCTTGCAGATACTGGAAATAAAATAATCGAAGAAACTCAAACTGGAGTCTCTTCGCGTCGACAAGTTCCTCGTATCTCGTTCAACAACCTTCCAGACTAATAATAAAACTTAATACTACATTAAGAAGCTGTGCTACTACGTATTAGGCAAAATAATAGTTCCTCTTTACACGTGCTTATTACTTCCTATACTGGAGCTTTCTTAAAATAAAATTTACAAATGACTTCACAAGAAGTACGAGAAAAACAGAAAAACAGTCTTACCTTGCACGATCATCTGCCCGAAAGTCCTTTCGATCCACCAACAAGACAAAGAGCAGACTTACGCAATATCTAGATTAGTAATAAAATTGGAATAAATCAGAAGAAAAATATCATTTATCAATAGATTTACAAGCTATATTTTCTCAAGAAGGCCAATGATATGTAAAAATACATATATTATCTATATACAATACTTTATAATATTATAGGTGCAGCAACCAAGATATACATATATCATACATATATTCATATTTGCAATATCGAGTGGAACTCGCCAAGAATCAAGAGAAGAGGATCGTCCGCTTTGTCAATAGAATTTGTAAAACGCATCAATCGAGCCAATATAATCAACGAGCAAATCGTAAGGACGAGGAAAAAGAAAAAAAAAAAAAAAGAGTTGAAGGTCAGGTCAACGATCCATAGCGAATCATTAAGGTTAACTCTACGACTTCGCACATACTACTTAATACATCTATCTACCAATTTCTCATAAGAGGCATTAACAGCTTTCCCTTCTTCGCATTAATTCCTTCACTTTTTTTTTTCTCTCTCTCTCTTCTCCTATACTACAGTCCAGATTCACTAAAGCGCAATCGAGACTAAGAGAAACCCTGACCTTCGCGTTAAACACGTATACAGAAGAAAAGAAAAGATGTACGAATGAGAAGCCAAAAGAGAAAAAAATATGATGCTCTGTCAAAAAAAAAAAAAGAATCAAAGCGACCGGATCGGATCGGGTGAGACGAATTAATCGACACGCAGAGAAAACACGACGAATGACTTAAAAGTAAATTGTACGATTAGAACAATATATCCCTCGTTAAAATCATCATCATAATAAGCCTGTACAAAGCGTATTTTACGTATTATTGAAAAATTCTTCTTTCTTTCACGCGAAATCGCGCGTAGCCTGTGGATACCAGCAATGCTAAGCAAATTTTACACGGTAATCGCGAAAAATCCTGAGGTATGGACAAAGTCGGTTCACAGACAAGACTCTTTATATATATATATTTGTGTGTTACTCTTTTTTTCCTAGATGCCATTTTCTCTTAAAGACACATTATTGATAGAACGATTATCGTAGTCGAGATAAAAAGAAATGAAGAACGAGTACTTAGGGAACAATAAGAATATCGTGGGCGTTCAGCCGCTTTCTTTATCTTTATCATTTTCTTTCTTTCTAAGTTCTCGTAAAAGACATAAAAATAGACTCGGTTACTCTCCGAGGGACGTAAAAGAGCAAGTATTCTGGCACGAGTAAAGCGAGTGACGTGGTAAACGAAGTGAAACGGGAGATAATTTGTTAAAACGTTTACACGGCGACAAACAATATTTTAAAAATATCATCTCTACCCATATTCTATTATCTGATACATACTAATTATTTAATATGTATTTTATATATATATATTTATATGTATATACTGCAATCTGCAAGGCACTCCAGATTTATATTACATCTATATTTTACAATGTGTGTAAACGTCCAGCGCAGAGAATACGTGACGAATTAAATCAAAAAAAAAAAAAAATTGTCGAAATATCAAGTACACAGTTTACGTCCGATACAGATATTACTTCGACTTGTGTCGTCTATTCGTTTATTTTGCTTCTTGCCGCCATTCTATCGCTTAGTTCGTATCAGTTTCGCCCATTTTCCTCGTCAACCCTGCACTGGACAGAGGAAAGTAAATTGTATTCTAAACATTTCCTCCTTCGATATACAATATTACCAATAGCACGTGGATTCGATTGACGATTAAAAAAGTCAGAGTCCCGGGTGACTGACGCGCGACTATCACACTTGCAAAAAAATATTACTCGTCGTCGGCAAATTCACCCGTCGCCCTTACACGATATCTCCTACGTACAGTGGACAAAGAACAATTTCCAAAAATCCTTCGTTCCCTCGACGATCGAGAAATCCACGAAAGAGATATTAAAAATTCAAAATTCAACGCATTCGCCACAAGTATATCGCTTCGCGGAGACCGAAGATTCGTGTCGCGCACGTCGGCGGCCCTAAACTGTCTTATAAATATCGATAAACGGACTTTTCTAATCGAATCGAATCTTTACAACATTCCTTTTGTCTATTACCGCCGCTTGATGTTTATACAAAAAATAGGCTCCTCGAAATTCTTGTCTACTTTGGCTTCTCTTGACTTTAGTACAGAGCAAGTTTTCACAAGCCTTCTTCGACGTAATAGTATACTAATAGTCGTAGCGTGGTGGTGGTAGATAGTAACAATAGTGTAATAGCAGTAGTAGTAAGAGTGGTGGTAG
>JARPRG010000642.1:717262-747178 GCA_031001745.1 Hartigia nigra | reverse complement strand
GTAGTAGTAGTAGTAGTGGTACTCTAGTGGTAGTAATTATAGTAGTAGTGGCATAGTGATAGATGGTAGTAATAGTAGTAGGTAGTACATAAATACAATATGTTACAAGTGACACTTATCTATACGAATGCATGTACATCACTGTTGTTCACCTAACAACATTTATGATAACGTACGAGTAACAGCACATGTACAGTTTCGTAAAACGCGTCTTCGACAGAGGACGTTCCAGCATGAAGTACCAACCTCAGTCAGTCTTTTGCTGATACAGTTCTTTCAGCGACTTAAGTTCGTCGATCAGGGTCTGATTTCTATTTTCCAGCACAGCCACTCGATTCTCTAAACACTTTATGTACTCCTTCTTTTTTCTTCTACACTCGCGCGCCGCCTCTCTGCAAGTATTTCACTCTGTTTAGCCATCAAAGCCGGTTTTTTCCGACGCTATTGCGAAAATTCTTAACGTAAGCAGAAAACACATTGGACGCGAGTCACGCGCGTTTCATTGATCTTCCTTTCTCATATCTCTCACTTGTTATCGCAAGTAAAACAGACAGATATAAGGATAAGCGGGGGGGAAAAAAAAAAATAAAAAAAGATTCTCACCTGTTTTTCAGTAGCCTTAGCTCGCGCTTCCTGGCTGCATCTTCCACCACGACACCGTGTCCTGTGTGAGCTGTAAAAGTGGCAGAAACTGTATACTTGGATTAAACGTCAGTACTGTAAAAATGACAGTCAGACAGTACGGAAGACGCAGAGTGACAATAAAAATATTAATATTCAAATTATCATAGTCCATGTAATTCGAGACGTTAAAGGTGGCTGTGCCAATAGTTTCTAAATTATTAATTACTGTATATTCTACGAGAAGGTAGGTAACGAACCTGGGACAAAGAACTGAGCGTCCGGACCCTGTGCGTATTGTACTATCGCTCCACCAGCCGTCGCTGCATTACTCATAGTTAGCGTATGTAGACCAGGTACACCTTCTCCTTGTGTAGTGATCTGAATAGTACCTGCAGGAATAACTGTAAAAAAAAAAAAAAGGTTTTCTATTAGAATATCAATCCTTCCTTCACCTTAAAACTAACACGCAACTTCGGTATAAATAGATTCGCTTTGTCATAACCGAAAATAACAAAGTCCACCTCTGAATCCTCCATTGTTTTTTTTTTATATATATTTCAAAAAATATAATGCAACCCCTTGTAATTATAATGCCCCGTTCAAAGTAAAATCTTCACCGTGCATTACGAGAATGTGTAGTAAGAGGAGAAAAAACAAATAAAAGTCCCATGAACTAGGATGCCACACCAAGCATACACTATTATAAGGGTAGACCTTAAAAGATAATTAAGAGTAATAAAAGTACGAGACAAAGTAATAAAGAATTATCGTCGCTCTTATTCCTGTCTTTTGCTTTTATTATTGACTGATAATCGCTAAACGCAAAAATCCCCGTAGTGTATCAATGGCTCTTTTTTTTTTTTCGTTATGCTAAAGTTCATTATCGTGATAAGCGATTAGGAATAGTAGCCGCTGTGAGGTAAAAGGTTCTTCGATGGCGCGACAGGAAAGATATACAGAAGAAAAAGTAACCAACCTGTCTGGTAATGGAGCGAGTGGGAAGACACTTCACTGTCGACGTTAGAGTCACACTCCGAGGAGGATTCTAGGGGGGGCAAACGACCCTCTGCAACACCGAATCAATCGAACCCCCCATTAAAACAAAACGAGCAATCATCTGGCTAATCATGATAATTGATATTAATCTCTAAAATTATGTGAAACAATATAATCGCAGTAACAGCAGCAGCAGCAGCAGCAACAGCAGCAGCAACAGCTCTTTCATTATCAGCAATGACTCTTTCTCCACTACGAATTATCCGCATCCAGAAAGTTTCTATTTCGAAATACATCAGTCAAAAAGCAAAGAGTACAGATATACTTTCTGATTGCAGAGTTCTCGCGCTTAGGTGTATTTTGAAAAAACAATAATAATTTTTCTGTGCAGCGAAGACATACATAAAGGAAAGACAATTAAGGTAGCATTTTATCTAGCTTACAAATATAAATTGGACAGTATTGCATAATATACATAAATTATAATAACACTATCGTTATTCTATAATTGGATTATTATCAGAATGTATGTCTTTGTATATACCTTCTTTGTATAAGCGTGATTGGCGACTTGTAAGAGAGAATAACTTTGTACAGATTTCAGTCTTTGGTTTTTGTTTGTTATTTACACCGAACAGCCCCACCTGTGCCATCTCGAAGTACGTCATTGAACGGGTATAAAAAGTAAACGTACGCAGAGCAGCAATGGTACTTGAAAGCAAATATCTTGCTCCAAGCAACATGCCGATAGCTTAGAACGTACTAGAAAGAATCGACAGGTAAACGATATCTGAATATTCTTATACAAAAATCCAAGTCCAATAGCCTGGCAATCAGATTAGCTTACTCGAGTTAAGTAATTAAAAAGCGAAGCGTCGTCGCCACATCGCGCTAAAGAATCGAAGCTGCTCCTGTGGCTGCTTAGACGATGCAACAGGAGGGATACGCAATAGCACTTATGCTCGTATATCATGTACATAGATAGGTACTAGCTTGGCATGGCATCCCGGCTTTAACCTAGCGTATTCTAGGTACGTAAGGATGACGTGTTGCGCAGGTATATACGTAGAGCCTCGTCAATTGAGTGATAAGAGAAACTGATACTTTCTTTCGTAGTCATCGAACCACTGTTCCACTGTCATTGGCAGGCAGAATTTTACACTATGAACTAACAAGCACTTCTCGATATGAAGCAACGAAAGAAACCACTGCGACAAGATTTTCACGAAACATAATGATCAATGTACGAATTGAGAGACATTCTTTTGGTCTTCTTTTATTACGTTAACTACTTATACTTATCAGGCGATAATGCAGAATTGCGGGCATTGATTCAGCTAAGGACTTATCTCTTTAATGAGACTCGATACCGATTGCCTTGCGTATAGACAGACATTTTTGTGACGCAATGCGATTACGCACGCATCACGTACATTTTGCTTGCTCTTTTACGGACGTGAGATTGGAGGAGATAAGTAAACGGAAATAATTGCCTGGTATTTACCTGCAATCTCACCTCCGCCTAAGTCGTTGAGGATTTTCCTGTATGATGGCCGCCGCGTTAGAATGTCTCGTCTGTTCTTGGGAGATTCCTCGTCGGAGAAGCTGTCGTCGCTGCCAGTTTCGACGACCTTCAGTGAAGCAGAGAGTGTAATGAAATTATCTTAATTAAGAGAAATTGTATTGAAGATGCCCAAAGCAAAATAAACATAGACCTTGTATCCCGTGTGTACCTCTAGCGTCTGTAGACTGCCTTGCGTCGTTTGGATGACGGAATTTGGTTTACTGACGAGGATGACATTTCCCTTGGAAATGGCTACGGGCTGTATGTTTGTCGCGGTCTGAATGACAGACTGCTGGTTGGGTTGTATTACAGATTGCACCTGGAGAATGGAAGAAATAAAGTATAGGTTATATTCATGTATAGACTGGGGTGCTGATATTTTGATAGGAGAACGCTAGATGTTTTGACAAAAGTAATATGGAGATAACTCTAAAGTGGATCTGGAGAGAAAAGAACAATTTCATGGATACCATAAGTCTGTGAATATTTGGAATGTCCTACCGAAGCAAGCTGATTCAAGAATTGGCTAATTCCATATAGTACTGCATGCGCAGACTTGTTTATTCAAATTCAAAGGTAACGATTGTGCACAGTGTAAATTATTTGTCAATTAGTATGGTCGTACTTTGGCTTGTGCACATTGATCGGAGCAGGTACTGTGATTGGAAAAATAAAATTTATCTAATATTTATGAAGGTAGCATCGCAGCGAGCATACGAGTGACATATAAGTTGTGCATTCTTGAAAGCCAAAGGAGCAGTTCGTGCTGGTACCGTTCTTGGCTGATATTGTACGTTGCACCGAGGGACCAAAACCAGCATTATGCAAAACGAATGGAACTACAAGGTATCTCCCTCATAAATAAAAAAGCACCATTGTATTAAATCGTGAGGCATGCTTCGAACCAAAAGTAAAATCAAATATGTTATCGAGCATAGATACACAGGAGAATCTCCTGTATACCTGCGTAGTCCCTGAAGAAGGGAGTGTCAGTTGCACAATGCTGGTGGAGGCTACCAGATGGTGGGTTTGCTGCTGGTGGGATCTATTGAGAGACTGTACCGATGTAGCGATTGCTGGTGCAGCATCACCACTTTGGGAGCCCTGTGACAGTGGGTCAACAGCCGATCCGTTTTCTTCAACCATACTTTCCATAGCCTGGGGACCTCGAGCCCTAGAAATAAGAGATCATTTACATCACTATCGTCGTACCAGTATAAGAATATGGATATGCTATTTATTTACAAAATATACCGCTTATAAAATATATCTGCTTAACGAAAACGTCTCTAGCAACATAGCAAATATACAAATTAATTATAAATGTAACAAAAGATTGTCCAAAATTTAAAGATCTTTCTTGAGGAAAAGAGCTTATCTTTATCATCGCTATTTGCTATTACGAAGAAGATTTTTCTGAAATCAGTCATAAATGCTTTGTCTACTTAGCAAACACTACTATATGTATCTAGTAGAAAAATAAGAGTACAAAAATCACGACAATAAGCACTGACACATAATACAAAGTGTACGAAGAACGAGTAAAAATCCATCAAATCTCACTAGGAATCATCGAACCGTTTCGAAATCTCCCGCCATTCTGGAGTACCCGGCGCAGCAACTGCGTCATTTACATAAGCGTGTCTAAAAATAATAAGTGAACAATAAACCGAAAGAGGATGTTTTCCGTGAGGAACTCGCAGGTAAACATCGCGTTGTAAACGTTACTCAAGAAGAATCTATGAACGCGAATAACGTGTCGAGGATGCAAGTGGTCAGTCAGGACGGTTAGTTCGTGGCGTACGAGTCCACAGGACGGCTGTACTTTTGAAGAAATTCCAGCAAAGATCTTTCTCAAGACGCCATATTTTACAGCTTATCCGGCGGTAGACGCGAAACTCGCGATGTTAGCCACGCGAAACACGACAGGGACGGGCCGGCAGGCATTTCGGGTGTATCGTAAGTGCGGTGGTCCATGCCCGCTTGTTATTATTCTCCAGCTGGGTACTTACCAGTTACGTATTCCTCGTCACCAACTTTGCTGCAATCGGAGTGGGCAAACGGGCAGGTACGTAGCAGCCACGTCAAAACTCCAGTGGCTTCGTCACTGGTGGAGCCCACGACCTCCGAGCTGCGCGTCACCACCAAAATGGCCGAACAGCTCCCCGTCGACCCCTTGTGGCCAGACCGCGCATCACCTTTCCCACTTTTACGCCAGATTAAATGTCCGATTCTCCGATTCCTTTTCTCGACGAAACCGCACGAATCATCTCCATGAGTCAAGGACTCTTGTCCGGGTTCCTCACGATTTTTCCACTCCGCCACGACATATCTACTGGAAGAGCTTTAACACGAGGCCCTGACACGTGCCTCAGGGACTACTTTTTTTTTCCACGGCCAGTAACGCACCATTCAAAATTAGCAAAATCACTGTTCATTCCTTGATGTCTTAAGTTTTTGCCAATATTTTCTAGACAATTTTCTTCACGACACGTGCCAAATGTCCCACAATATGCCAGCTGTAGCACCGTATACTTCAATCAAAGTACTGCACGATAGAGACTCTCTATAGTACAATTTCGAAGATCGTCTAGCTAGACGATCGCTTTACCTTTAACAAACTAGTATTTATAGCAATTTTTTTATTATACAGTATCACAGAGAGACGAGTATTAAACTACTACCTACATTATGTACTGGTCATAAAGAACAAGCTGAACAGTGTCACAATGGTCAAGGAATACTATTGCTTTCATTCTCATCAATAAATCGACGTTCTCCAATGAACAATTTAACGTGTATGTATATACATAGCTTGTCCTATAATTAAGATACAATAATGATTCCTTAACGGACAGAATTTAATTTGCCGAACATCCTGTTTGCATTACGATTAGCATTGACTAAAATTAAGTATTTTCGTCTGATACGATGATTCAAGTGACTGCAAATATCGTGCGATTAAATGTTATTTTGAATTTCAAAAATTTTACTTATAAATAAATATCTTCCATTACATTTCCATTCTAATTTCACAAATCATTGGTGACCTACGTCATTGGAGAACGTCAGCCGTGGCTTTATTCGAAAATAACCAGTCTGCTACAAAGACTCGTTAATATATCTTTAATTACGATAAATCATTAATTATAATTGACTATGAATAGGAAAATTTCTATTGTCAATATTGGAAAACAACATATAATCAATTGACGACTTATGCAACCAGCTCTGAAAACATAATATGACTTAAAAGAAAATTTACCATCGGACAGATCTCTGTCAGATTTCACACTTAACTTTTATAATAATTTTCTAAGTGAAAATGAAGCTCGTATATTTTATATTTCAGTCTCAGCGAACTTCTCATTGCAATCTTCTCAAGCTGGTTTTAAAACGTTATCAGAAGAACAAAAAGCGCGTTCGCGCTGTAACAGATCTCAGAGTAAATATTAGCAAAACACATGGAAATTCCACTAAATCATCTGACACAAGGTTACATAAAGAATAGGCATGAATATAAAAAAAATAAATAAAAAAAGACACGAACAAGACTAAATTAAATTCAATGTAATTACAAAGCTATCGTATAATTCTAAAGAATGATAGAAATACAGTCTAATGATAAAGAGGTGTTCATTTGGTCTTTTTGAAAATTCTATTAATTCGACCAAGCAAACTGCCAGAAAGAATCCACGTACGTTAGGAATAACGTTATTTCATAATGCAATGTATCCCAATGACTCGACGCGCCGTGCGCTACGGTGATTTTCCGCTTTCGTTATTGCGATAGAAAAGAGAAGCCGTCCGTTGTAAAATGACCCCTGCACTGCCCTCGTCCTTTCCTGCCCTCATGAGCACAGTGGGGAGTTGCTTACGTCACCCGATGACGTCATTCTCCACATTTATATACTTATATGTACATCCACGCATACTCCTCTCTCGTACATACTGGCTGGCTCTCTCTTTGTCGCTCTATGCCTATACAGCATATGTCTCTCTCACTTTTCCGACTGTATTATTCTCACTGGTCTCGCGGCTATGTCTACTTCTAATAAAAGAGTAGCTTAGCAATAACAATGGTTTTATATTCTACAGGTAAACTTATCCATACGTATAGTACGTTCAGAAATAGATGTATGTAAGGATCATTTTCTTAATAAGTTTCACTGTAAAAGAGTCCCCTGGATTTTTGACTTGGATCTTGGATTGATTATACAGTTGTGTGATAAATTTAGAATGTCTTTAAAGTACAAAAAAAAAAGCAATGACTTTAGGATAACGAAATAAATGGCCTGTGTGATGAAATCAAATGTTTTTCATGGTATTTTAGAAATTTCTCAACGTAAGTTTTGGTCAGCCGTGGGAGAGCAGGATCACGCGATAAAATCGATCGGTTTGCTGCGAGAGGAAATTACATGCACACGTACGTACAGGCTGACGTAATTTCGTACTGAATGACGTCATGCCAGTAAAATGACTCACGCGGATGTCGAGTTGCGTTCAAGGTTGACTGTACTGTCATACTATGGGCCGTAGAATTCGTTGTGTTTTGATACTACAGCATTTTCGTCCATTTTTTATAGTTTTGAAAAATTGTACCAACAAATCTCAGATCATTAATATCTTTCGTAAAGTTCGTCTCTGATATCGGAGCTAATTGATAACTTGGATAATGACTTTCATGGAATTCGTTATGTTCTACTGGAAATTGTCGAATTTTTAATGCAGAGTATCCAACCTTCTCGAATATCATTGCTGTACAAATTTCTGAGACATTATTGCTCTGTCGTATATCGTAAATTAGAAAATCGTCGTTATTCCAGGATATTAAAGAATGGAAAGAAACAAAATTTATCGTCTAACGATACTCATTACTCAATAATAAATTTCCAATAGGTTTATCACCAAGCTTGTCATGTTTGTATATATAGTTTCCACGTAGAATCGTGGCCACTACTCGGCCGTATAGTTGCTTGCCTTTGTACGGAGTTAACTGAAAGATCAATCAAAATTGAGATGACAGATTAAAAAAAAAAGATAAAGCGTTAATACTATTATGGCAATAGTGAAATTTCGAACCTTGTTCTTGTGAAGAATGTCGGAGTCTTGAATCTATAAATAAATACAGTGTTTCTATAGACATTAGAATTCCTTTTTCAGCCTGTTTAAGGCATTTTAATTAACTGTACTTACCTTAATGATTTTCTCTGGATCCCATATGACGAAATCGGCATCCATACCTTCTTCAAGGCTACCCTTACGTTTATTTAAGGAGCAAAGTTCAGCGGGAGCTCGGGTCAATAATCGCGAAAGATCCTGTAAGGTCAATCCCTTCTCCTTGGCTCCGGTCCACATCAACGAGAGGCCTGTGATTGTGGTAATCTTATTGACTAATTCTTAAAAGTCATTAAGTTAAATACACACCAAATTGTAATGATGAAATTCCACCCCATGCTGAAATAAAGTCACCGCATCTTTTTAATTTTTCTGTGCACGGTGAATGATCTGACACTACCATGTCCAATGTACCGTCTTGCAATCCTTTCCATAATTTATCCTGTAAACAGAGAACAAGTTTTATTCTATTAATTTCTTTTTTTCTTCTCTTGGTAGAACTGCTTGAACTTACTTGATTAGATTTTTCACGAATTGGAGGACAACACTTGTATTCGGTTGCATTTTTCGGAACTTGTTCGGCAGAGAGATTCAAGTAATGATGACATGTTTCAACAGTTAACGGTGCTCCATTGTTTTTAGTATCTTTTATTAATTCTAGAGCATCGCTGGCTGACAAATGAACTATGTGACAGCGTACCCTGAACGTTAAAAGATTATTTAATTATTAGTACGTTACAACAATAATAACAATGTTAATGTCATCCTTATACTCACTTATACAATTTGCACAATGTGGAAACTGCTTTTATGGCATTTATTTCCATCTGGGCAGGTCGAGAACGCAGAAAGGTTTCATAGAGCATTGGATTATCTAGAAGGAATAATGTTATAAAAAATACCGAATTTTCAATGAAAAAAGTTCAATGCACATACTTACCATTGGATACGTCTATTGATTTCGTCAATTCTGTTTCTGCGTGAAACTAAAAAGAAATATTGCACAATTTATATCCTCGGGTTATTCTGGGTATTGCAAAATTTAATCTATCCAGTATTTACCGCCAAAACGGAATTCGTTGATTTTAATTCCTCAAGTGCTTTCTCAACGTCGGCAAGTTCAACGTGAGGAAATTCATCGACTCCGCTGGGGCACAAAAAGCATTTAAAGCCAACTACTCCAGCATTAACGAGTTCCCGAAGGTCTTTCTGCCAATGTAAATAAAAAAAATAAATTTAATAAATATTTCTGATGCATTTTTATGTCACTGATAATACACTAACGTCATTTCCTGGTATCACACCGCCCCAGAATCCAACATCAACGTATACCTTACCCTTGGCTTCGTTCGCCTTCACCCTTAAATTATCTAAGGTAGTTGTAGGCGGTATGGAGTTTCTAGAAATTAAAAGATCAATCGAATTTCAATTGACTATCCTGAAAGACATTGTTAATTGAATCTTACAAAGGCATATCAACAATTGTTGTAACTCCGCCAGCAGCTGCAGCTTGCGTTGCAGTACGAAAACCTTCCCAATGGGTACGACCTGGTTCGTTCACGTGAACATGGGAGTCAATCACACCAGGCATTAAGACCGATGAGGAAAAATCTTCAATCGATGCATCGGGATACTCCTGCGGGATGAGATGAATATTTTAAAAATTAAAATACTCAATCGTAAACAACACTATAAGAACTTTCTTATTATTTACTCACTTCCAGTAGAGCCTGGATCTCATCTCGTCTTAAACCACGCAAGATCCTATGTATTTTTTCATCCCGAACAATCAAACCAGCTGGTTCCACATTATCAGGAAATACAACTCTTTCACTGAAGAATATTTTTATTGTCTTATTACTCATATCGAATCTATAAGCTACACGTTTACTTGAAACGGCTTGGAAAGCCACTGCCAGACTTCAAGTATAGTGAGATACTATTATCTTTGTACAAATACAGTGCAGAGGTTAAAGACGTTACCCGCTACTGTAAAATGACACTTATTATGTTATTATATAATCAAAGATAGAAGACTATATGAAAAATCAAAAAACACAATGCTATCCTATATCTTGCTATACCTATAAATAAATTTTATTCGATAATATGATTTTGATAACACGTCCAGTAAATTAAGTGGTAACGCGATACAGTAAACTCAAAAGGATTTCAATAGGAATAGGATGTCTACTTTATAGACTTAAAATATCTTGTTTATACGCATATACGTCAGGCATTTTTTATTTTTATTTAAACAGTATAACCGGGAAACTTGGCAAGCATGGGTTCTCCAAGATCGATAAGAAAGTAGATTGTGCCAGCAAGGCCTGCAACATTATGTACAGAACATTGGATGATTACGCGACTTAATGAATTGGAAGTGATACACTTAATGGATTAACGAAGCGTAATAATCGCGCCATTGAGCACGAGACATTCGGCTTCGTTTCTGAAAGCGTTGAAATTCGCTAAATTCAAACCCACCTTCGAACAGAGAAAACGGTCTGTCAGGCATACGATTTTGATGAGTTCCGTAATCCATACACCATTCAGCAAATTTGCAGGCTCTGTAGAGATGCTTTGTATCCTTAAAGGTCATTGTATTTATAAACGATTGTTAAACAAGCCAGAAATATTTCATATTGTACGTAATAGTACGTACAAGAAACGTGCCAGGGAAGTATCAAAATATATGGAAAAATTCTTACCTTAGTCTCTTGAAAGAGGGATAAATACGTATAAGCGTTTCCAGAAACGCCATGGCATATTCCGTATCCTTTTTTTAATAATCCACGCGACCAAACGACTTCACCGCATTGAACGGCCGTATCCAAATATTCTTTCTCTTGAAATATCTAGATTATATATAAATTTCATAAACCTACAAGCTTACTATGATAATTGAGATCGTTCGAGCGGATATATAATGTAAAAAAATATTACCTTGTACGCGAGGCAGAATAACATGGTCATGGAAGGTGCACCGTGACACCAGTGAACTAACTTATCAGACTGGCTACCGATGGATGATGGAAAATTGCCAGATGGATATTTAAGTTTTAACAAATATCGTAAAGCTGGTTGAATCTCATCCGATAACTCTGATTGAGTCAAGTATTCTCGAGCCTGAAACATTTGAATTTAATAAATCACTTTGATACTATTATAGTATCTTGTAAATTCAATTAAAGTTATATACATGACTTACTTGCAAAAGAATGTACAAAATTCCGGCTAATCCATGAGCACCGCCAATGTACTCCTTGTCGTACCAAGAATACATTATAGGAGATTCGCATCGTTTCGCTGCAGAATAATTCCTGCCTGATTTCAGGATAGATGCAATTACCTAACAAATAAGGGATAATCGGTCGCACTTTCTATACTCGTGAAAGTCTCCATCTTAATCTTTCTAACGAATACACAGCTGTGTGTACCTTCCTTATGAAATTGCCGTCGAAGGGAGCAGGAGAAACGTGCGAATTCACGTAGAGAATCGTAAAGAGATAACCAGATCTGCCGTAAAGCAATTCGTCTGGCAAATCGCTGCTCTCGTCCAATACATATTTCGACAAGGATCTTATTCTGTAATAAAATATAATTTTAGATATATTATAATACTAATAAATTTCGTTACAATAGACTAACCTCTCAATTAAATTCTTTGCTTCCTCCCGATCAAAGTGCAAATGATTGATCACTGCTCCAAGAGCAAGCGGCCCTGCGATTCCGGTAAGAAAGGTAACGTGTCTTTTGCCTTTTGCTATTTCCAAACTTCCACGTATCAATTCTGCGGCCCTCTGAAAGTATATTAAATATTAGGATATTGTCAAGTATCGATAGAGAAGATATTTATTTATTATGATTACCGTGATGTAAGCATCTTCATGAAAATATTTTCCATAACGATAAAACAGGTATGCTATTCCTGTTACTCCAGTGTAAACAGAGTAGTCATCAAAATTCCAGTGTCTTTTATTCTTTTCCAACATCTGCATCAAAACTTGGATGTTCGAGGCAAGTTCTTCTTTGAAATTCTCTTGGATCTGATAAAAAATAAAATATCGTGGTACATTTAATTATGCCCGTTGTTGGAACTTGAAGACTCGTCGAGTACTTACCATGTTCTTATCTTTGTCGACGATATTATTGTCTTTTGCACTGAAGTAATCTTCATAGGGATTTGCATAATGCCTAGAATTCTCCATCGAGAAAGTCGAGGATGATCCTGTCGAATTCATTGTACAAGGAACCCTGGAACTGCAGGAGTAGAAAATTCGTTTCTTGAAAAAAAAAAAAGAAAACAAAAAAAGAAAAATTCATATAATTAAATTATTCCAGATGGACGATGCTTTCTAAAAGATAAAGCATGTTTTACGAACGTTACTTTCATTCGTATCCTTCTGGCGGAAACGGTATGCCTAATCGACGAAAATGAATATGATTTATTTCGCAAACTCTGATAACGCAATTGACTTTTATAGGTAATTTTCAATTGTAATTCTAAGCGAACGATAATCAAACGTTTTAAGCGAGATCGTTCGATGCGTACGAGGAACACAGAAATCTTTTGTGAGAAAATAACGACAGCAAAGAGAGCCGGCTAGAGGATAAATTGTAAAAGAAAATAAAAGCCCAGAAAGAGTGATACCGTGAATTCTATTAAGATGTTCGTTAAGTGTTTTTGCATTTTTAATTTATTGTATCATTATTGCAATGGACTGGATTTGATCAGCGACGAATACGATGACTCCATCACCTATGGGGAAGTCATTCAAGGATGGCATCAACTGAACGAGGTCCATCATCTTCTAAAGGAAGAACGAGAATTCTCAAAGGTCGATCTTGACGTTTACGAGCAACTGACCCTTCAATGGCCAACGGATGCTAATTCTAATCACGGTGAAATAACTTTTCTGAAATGCACCAACCGAACCCCGTGCTCAGCGAAAATCGTGATGCACGTCACCGAGGGAGGAATTGGCGCAAGATCATTTACATTGCATATTATGTTCACACCAACGGGTCTCAAGACGACAGGAAGTTGGATGATATTATGTCACATTTATACATCGAAATATGATGAAGGTCAAAAGGTTGAAAATACCATACCCTCTAAAGGATATGCCAAAGATACTCTGGATATTGATATAATATCAAATATAACTGTAGAATATCAAAGTATGTCAAAATAGAGAAATGCTGAAAAAGTTGATCCAAGTGATTTTCCTTCCTTGTAGGATTTATTTATAGGAATAATAGGATCCACGATAATTTACATTTGTTCAGCCAATATATCTGCGAAGTGCGCGATTGCGATTTCCTTCCATTGCGTTGGTCATCAACGTGATGACCAGAGCTGATGATACCCGGTAAGCAAATCTAATGATACCGACGTTAAGGTCTTGTGCGAAGAATCCAGTAGTAGTATTATTTTTGCCAATTGTCTTGATTGCACTCTGAACGTATCTATCTGGAGTAGGCACCAGGTATCCTTTCGGAGGAGAGTCTGCTGTGTGATTTGTGACACTGACAGGCAGTAAGCATTGGATTACGATGCCACGTTTTCCATATTCGATACTCAAGTCTTTGCTGAATTTTAGTACGTAAGCTTTGGTCGCAGCAAAGACAGTTAACAGAGGGCTTGGCATTACAGCTGTCGAAGAAGCTATGTTCACGATTACACCACGTCCACGTACGACCATTTGTGGTAAGAGGATACGACACATGTTTGTCAGAACGACTATATTGCATTGAATTATGTTCATGTAGATTTTCTCTTTGTGCGGTAAGTCCAGAAAGTATTCAGGATGAGGATAACTCATACCTAGACTGTTCACCAGGATACCAATTTCTAGACCAAACATTTCTTTTTCTATAGCACTATAAGCTTCCAACCCTCTAGCCAAGTCAAGTGCAATTAATTTAGTCTTCACGTTGTACAATGATTCTATGTTGTTAGCCATGGCATCTAATTCTTGAATGTTAGGACTTATTAGAACAACGTTTAGTCCTAGCTTCGCCAATGCCTCTGCGTAAGCTTTGCCAATTCCATGAGTGCAACCGGTTACAACACCCCATTTTCCCATGGAGTACAGGTCGATAGACATTCGAGAACTGAAAAATGTCTTGTACAATCTGTAAATAATGTTCTTCGACAAACAACATCCCCAATATACAATTGCAAAATAACCAATCTTCTCAACGAGGGGCATATTATTATTTCAAGCCAATCCCTGCATCCAACAGGCTCGCATGGTGTTGCTGACATCAATTAAGATAAGCAGAGCCTTTTGCAATGTGATTTCTGGAGGATACTTTACGTTCCGTATAATCTAACGCATCAAATATCCATCTTCTACATACGTGACACGTCAATTTACCTTCTAAGATATTGTCTGAAGAATTTTACGAGCTGCTTAAATAGTTGAAAGAACAGATTTCATTGTTGACAAGAGACGCGTGAAACTATGAATAATTACTGTCGATCCTGTTAGGATAAGTCAATATCGTTGTTATCATATTATTAAGGAATTTCGAACTCGAACTTTGCATAATAATCACATAATATATATTGACGTACCAATATCCCGTTAAACGCTGGATCTAATTTCAATTCTTGCCGGTTTGTTTATATGTTTAGCGGCTTCTCAAATTTAAGGACAGCTGTAAATAGAATAGAACAAAAGCTTGGAGCGATCACATAAAAGAAGATCCACTTGACGTTACGAAATGTATCGTGCAATGTATTATGACATTGAGATAAAATGATCATATTTCGAAACGCAGAGTTTACGACACGACATCAGCTGTCAGTTTTTATTCGTTTAAATCATTAAACGTACGTTTCTTTACTCCAAATTAAAGATATCTTGCATCCTCGTGGTACTTGTAATGTAACGTTATTCAATATGTATTTTATTACAGAATCGTATCTTTTGTATATTCCGTCGAAAGTGCATATTATCAGAAATCTAATCCTAACGTTGTATGAGTCATGAAACTTGATGATATTTTCTGAGATCACTATCAAAAATGGGTCAGCCTTTGGATGATGCTTTAAACGCAGCAAGACGAGCTGTGCAGTTCGACACTAATAAACAGTACAAGCAAGCATTATATTATTATGGAGTCGCTAGACAATTCCTTAATAGATTGCCACCGAATCCTTCGCTGACTCAAAAAGCCACAGAGTACCAAGATCGAATTGCTACCATACAAGAACTCAGTGAGTATTCTTCTAATATTATGCAAGTATAAACAATAAAAATTAACTTCTTACAGTTGACGAGGAAGAAGAGAGTAAATGCAAGTCTGTTAGCTCGAAAGAGACTGAATTACAAAGATGTAAATTTCTTATGAATCAGGCACTGGATGCCGACGAAGCAGGTTGTAAAGACATTGCCATAAATCTTTATACAGACGCGGCTCAACTTGGACTAAACGCGGTAAAGAGTAATAAATCTTTTGTGCGCTATAATTCTAATATATTTAAAAGTCAATGTTTATCCTCCTATAGGAGACATCCGATCCCGAGGTGAAGGCTAAATTAACGAATCTTATTCGTCATGCAGTCGAAAGAGCAGAGTCTCTGAAAGGTATAAAGTCACCCCAAGCTGCTAATAATATTAAATCGAATAACACTATACCAAATTTGCCATCCGTACCTGAGACAAGTTTACCGAGTCCTACAAGATCCGTACAGTCAACGTCCATAGAATCAGGTAAACAAAGAGTCTGAAACTAATCTTATAATTAATCTCCTAACCGAAAGTTCACTTCTTTATAGAAAAGCCAACGAGACCACAATTGCATCGAGGTAGCAGTGCTCATTTACGTGTCACTGGTGGTAGCAGTGTCTACACCGAGGAAGAGAAACGTGTGTTACTGCACAGTTCTCACATAAATGACCATGAATTCGTGCCTTTTATGAACGTCGATCTTGCTGAGAAATTTCAATACGCCATTCCATTCACGGATAAAGATGGACTGTTAGAATTAGCACCAAAACAAAAGCCTGATTTCGCAAGATGGAGTAGACCCGAGGAAATATTCCCTGAGCCAAAAATGGTTATGGGACATCACGTGGATTACTACAGTATCAAGCAAACGGTTAGTCAATATAATTATCCATAAAAAGTTAGGCTTCCTAACGTATTAAATCTTTTGCATAACTTATCAGGTAGTCTCAGATTGCTCCTTCGTTGCTTCCTTGGCTGTGAGTGCTCAGTACGAGAAGAAGTTTGGTCGTAGACTGGTTACATCCATTATTTATCCAAAGAATAGGAAGAAAGAACCAATTTATAATCCATTTGGTAAGAGGAACTTTTAGAAATACAAAGAATCTACAATAATCGATACCATTACATCTTGACATTAGGAAAGTATATGGTGAAGCTACACATCAATGGTATACCTCGAAAAGTAATAATAGACGATCAATTGCCAGTGAGTCGTTACAACCAATTGCTCTGTTCCTACTCCAGCAATCGTGGTGAACTCTGGATATCCTTGCTGGAGAAGGCATACATGAAGGTCATGGGAGGTTATGACTTTCCAGGTTCGAACAGTGTAAGTTTTCCTAATCACTCTTATCGAGTATGATAAATAAAATGCTACACTGCTTAAAATCTTAATTAATCTTAGTTAGGTCACTAAGATCTTTCCATTCTTAGAATATAGATCTGCATGCTCTAACTGGATGGATACCAGAAAGATGGGCGATAAGACCAAACGAACCTGATTTCAATAGAGACAGTCTCTTTGATACTCTTTTATTAAGATTACATAGGGGTGACGTTCTTGTTACGGTAGCGACTGGTGAATTATCCGACGCCGACGCCGAGCGTACCGGTCTGGTACCGACGCACGCTTATGCGGTTCTAGATGTCCGAAATGTAAACGTGAGTATCTTTTTATGTTTTTAATACGTTGTTTTTTTTTTTCTTTTAACAAATCTTTGGGTTTCCAAACAGGGAGAAAGGCTGCTACAATTAAAAAATCCTTGGTCCCATCTAAGATGGCGAGGAAATTATTCAGAGCTTGATACTAGTCACTGGACGCCAGAATTAAGACAGGCCTTGAATTATGATCCAGACTCCGCATTGCAGTTTGACAATGGAATCTTCTGGATCGATTATGACAGTATATGTCGCTTTTACGATGTCTTTTATCTCAATTGGAATCCTGGATTGTTCAATTACACCTATTGTATACATCAGTGAGTTCGTAAGGATATAAAGTCAATTGACAATTATGCAAGCGATCGTTATGAATTGTTAATCATTTGTAGAATGTGGAAGGCAGGAATGGGACCTGTTAAGGATGCATATAATATCGGAGACAATCCACAATTTTCATTGGAAGTCCAACCGGATGTCTCTGGTGCCATTTGGATTCTCCTTACCAGACACATAACGGATATAGCAGACTTTCGACAGAATCAAGAATACATAACGATTCTGGTTTATAAAAATGATGGAAAACGCGTCTATTATCCACGTCAGTTAATTTATCTATTATACGTAACATTCTTATACATTTCTATGGATATTCTTATCGTGGTAAATATTTTCTTCTAGACGATCCACCGCCCTACATCGATGGCGTACGAATAAACAGTCCCCATTATCTTTGTAAAATAAAACTCGGGCCAGGAAGTGCCTCGCGTTATACTCTAGTCGTGTCTCAGTACGAGAAAACAACAACAATTTATTACACTCTGCGGGCTTATGGAACGTGTCTCTTCACCTTAAAGAAAATGGCTGAGCCTTATATCCATGAAAAAGAGGTAAGCGCTTTAATCAGAATATTAAAATGATTATAAATAGTTTTATTTCATTCGCAAAGTATAATACAAATGAGACTCTTCGAAGGTCACCGATGGACAGTGGAATGGAATCACTGCTGGTGGTTGTGGAAATCATCCTGAGACTTATCCAAATAATCCACGTTATCAATTGATCCTCGAAAGTCACAATAACAATAATTATCTACTTATAATACTAAAAGGACCCAAACAATACCAAATTGGTTTTGAATTAATTACTACGCAGCTAAACGATCCGGAATCACCCAATGCTTTCAAAACCAAGTCGTCCGGACCTTTTCGGTAAGTACTGTAATATCTTTGTATATAACAAAAAATTATTCTTTGCCTTTTATTTGTTAATAGTCATCCGTTAGTATTTATATGAATCGCACTATTCATACGCAATTTTCAGGTCTGGTTTTGTACAGCTTGAACTGGAAAATGTGCCTGCTGGAAAATACGATATCGTTCCTTCGACATTTTTACCCGGTCAGGAAGGACCATTTTTCTTGACCTGCAAGGCATCCTGTAAAATAGTCCTTACTCGTGTACACTAACGAAGTACAGAGCAATGAAATAATTCTTGCACAAAGCCAGCTTCAGCAACAATTAACGATCACTTATGTAATTATTATTGGTAATGCAACGGAAATATCTATTCGACAATGGACCTTACGATAAAATCGTTACGGTCAATTGACTCGAAGATTTTCAATTAAATGCCCTATAATTTCTAATAGCTTTAGCTATTGAATTTTTTGTCGCTAATCATAGCACGATCAAAGTAAGCATACGATCACGTGAAAATACTTGCAATAAAGTTCTTTTTAGATTTTATATATATTACGAACACTTTAAGCAACCGAGCGTGCTATATTTTGAGGAGACGTGGGAGTCATTTGTCTTGTATCATAATGGGAAGCTGCTTGAACAGATCGCACTGTTTGTAAATACTGTTCTTCCTGGAAGCTTTGAAGCTTCATGCGTAATTCGTTAAGGCCGATTTGCACAGGATCGAGGAAGTTTCTACTCTGCGACAGAAGTTCTGTAATCGATTCTAATAATACTGGACTAAGTGGTGGCGGTGATGATAGATCAACCGATAGTCTACAGGAGACTCCACTATCACCATAGCCCTCGTCGATGCTTCCTTCTGATATTTTACTCATAGACATTGATTTTAATTGATCCTTAAGATCCTGGAAGTAAATACAATCGTATTAGATATCGGACTGACTCTAGATATGCTATAGAATACCTAGTAAAAGTTTAATCACCTTGTTTCTTTCCAATGCACGTTTAAGACACTCTCGTATCGAGGCATCCGTTTCCGTTTTCTAAGAAAGAAATAAAATAAATATTTACATTCGATAGGAAATTTGATTGAGTCGCTTAACTGTCTAGTATCATCGTACCGCTTCGTGAAGTTGATACTTGACTCGTTCTCGACGAAGTTGATTTTCAAGAGACTTCGCCTTATGCTTGGCTTCACGTAGCTTTTTAAAGAGAGAACTATTGGCTGCGAAGGATAGATTTCTTAAGCGTTTATTTTCGTTTTTAATCTCCCGCATGGCAGTGAGCTCTACTTCGAGCTCCGAATTTCGTGTTTTAAATAGTTTGTGCTGAGCAAGCATTTTATTTAGCTGTGTCCGCAGCTGTATTATCGCCTGCTCAACTTGTCCTTGTTCTTGCTTAGACGTTAACAGGGTTGCTTGCAGCGTTTCGTTCTCTGCTCTGAGCTTCTGCATTTCGAATCGAGATTCACTCAAGTGCAGAGTGATTTCGTTTTTATCTGCTTCATATTTTCGTATGCTCTCTTCCATCGATGATACGAACATACGATGCTTGCTTAAAGCATTTTCTACCGAAGTCTTTTCCACTTGACAACTTAGTAATTGTTGCTCCGTTGCCTTTAGTTTTGCTTTAGTATCGCGTAACTCTTCTTCCGTGGCTTCCAATTTGGTAGACAAATCGGGTGAAGCTTCTTGCAACATTGGCATCGTTCCTAAAGAGAAGCTAGTGGTTTTACTTTTGCCTTGTAACGCGTAAAGTTTCTCTTCGAGTTGATGCTTTTGATTTTTTAACTTTTGTACGAGATCGGAATAATCTGTATTCAATTGTTTGCATCGCGCTGTTAAATTCAATACTGTTTGCTGTCTTTGTCTAGCAATTCCTTGATAAGTATCTATTTCAGATTGCAAAGATTTCTTTACAGCTTGCAGCTCGTGCAATTGTCCCTGATACCATTTTGTGGCATTTTCAGCAACGGTACAGCGACTGTTAGCATCCTTTACAGCATTCTGCAGCTTCTGACGTTCCTGCAGTGCAGCCTGAGCCTCTATATAAAGTTCGGTGATCTTATCTTTGAGACCTTGATTCGCTGCTATCTTTGCATTGAGTTCTATGCCAATATTTTCCAGATCAACTCGTAGTCTTTCGTTATCCAATTCTAGGGAGGCTATACGTTTAGAGAGTTCTGCATTAGAAGTATCAGGTGTGGACAAGTGCCGTAGATGAAACTCATCCGCAATCAATTGTAAAGAATCTGTAGAGGTGATCGAATCCAGCTCGCATCTGGAGGAGTCTGAGAAATTATCCATCCTTGACTAACGACAGACGTATTCAGAAGTCTTAAACTAGCAAATCCAATACGTAAAATCCCTTTTGTACTTTCTGTCTTCTTGTGTAAATATTAGAAAAAAGAGCTGCTGACTTACAACCACCTGCCATTCTCCAGGCAAAGAGAAACTTCTAAAGTGTATGTCTTCGCCATAAATGAATATATCTTTTCATTAAATGAAACAATATTTATTTACACAACGATACGAGGCATTCGTTTAACTTTAATAAACGTCACTATCCGAAAATATCGTGAAACGCCCGAAATGTGTGAATATCGAAACGGAGCAGCTCCCTGCGCAAATTGATGGTTTTTTTTTCTCTTCTCTAAACGTTGGTATCTCTGGAGAAGTAATGTCAAATCTATGAAATCACATTTCGAATGTTTTCTGTTTCTCGCTTTCGTATCACGGTACAAATTTGTACAGAATTTGAGAGATTTAATTAATTGGAATACACAAAATAGCAAAAACTCACTTGCGCATGTCGATTATCTTTTTAATTCTCATTCGTCCACACTCGCAACGTAGAAAACTTCACTCGTTTATTCTCCGCTTAAGACATAACCTTAAGTTTTAATATTTTCTAAAGGACAAAAACTTGAATAAAAGTGTACTCGGATTATATTCGTACGTAGTGTTAATTTGCCGAATATCGTTAAACATGTCTGACAATAAAGACGAAAATAAGGAGCAAGATAAACCATTTGTTGCAAAAAGTGCAGTCGATCTTCAAAGATTGAAGCTTATGAAGCTCATGAAAAATCCTGTAAGCTGGTATTTTAGAAATTCAAACTCACGATCATCTGCCTTTGTTTTCCTTGTTGAATATTCTTGTCTTCCGTAGGACAAACCAGTCTTATTGCCAGAGCGTCCAAAGTCGAAGAATACACCGAGCGTCCCGGAATTCGTGAGGAACGTCATGGGAAGTAGTGCCGGCGCCGGCAGCGGCGAATTTCACGTCTACAGGCATCTTCGTCGCAAGGAATATTCACGGCAAAAATTTATACAAGAAAAAGGGCGGAAGGTATATAAACACTTTTTTTAGCGATTTTTTGAAACCTTAACCGTTCATGGATGACTGAGATTCATTCTATATCGTTAGGAACTCATGGACGAGGAATATCACAGGAAATTGGAAGAAAATAAAAGAAGAGCTGAAGAATTAACAGCAAAGAGACGTGCAAAGAGGTTGAAGAAAAAACAGAAGTCGAAGCAGAAAAAGAAGCTTAAACCAGAGGACAAATCGAAAGATGTTCAAACTAGTCAGAATGATCAGACCGATAGCGAGGAAGACTCCGAAGATGAAAGAAAAGATATGGAAGAAGAAAAAAACGACTCAAATACAGGAACGGATGATACTAATGAGAAAGAAGTAGATGCTAATGACAGAAGTAACGAAGTCAATACCGATCAGACAGAAACCACTAAATCCACCACCGAAGAAGTTTTTGATAATGAAAGTAAAAGTAACGATGACACGTGATAGTATGTAAGAAGCATCGAAACTATATTGACACGTACCAGTACTCAAGATTGCTGTACACCGTGAATTTAGCGAAGAAACATATTTATATAATATACGTGAGTACAATTATTACAATAGATCCTATTTCGTTTATTCTATTTAAATTTAACTAAAACCTTCCGTCTTAAAACATTATAAAAATTGAAAGTATGGCATTTCGTTGACTTTGTCGAGCGACGGTCATCAACGTAAGTGGGACGTGGCATTTAAATTATCATATTGATCCGATCTTTCGAATAATTCCGCCAATGAACTTGCTATTTGTCGCTCCGTAGCGTTCAATGCACTTTGCGCGTACTTTCTCAGTTGCATCTTTGTCTTCATCAGATCTCCTGATTTTTCAGGCAAAATCCGTTCCTAAATGAATAACACGTAAAACATATTTATATCTGCAATATTTGTCTCTGGGAATTCTAATTTTATTTGACCTACCTGAAACGGTTTCATGTAAGTGGCAATGTCCTCTATGTGGTCACCGACTTCTGTCCAAATATTTGAAATTTCAGACATATCCGTATGTAGAATTAAGTGAGCAAACGTAAGGCACAGCTGAAAGATTGGCAAAATTCATATGAGCGCGTACTAATTACTAGAAAAAGAAATTAAAATACACACTTGCTGCACAAGCGCATCCTGATGAGGATACTCGACGTATCTAGGCACATGTTGCGAATTTTCAAAGGCCAAAATAACACTCTTCCAAAGTGTAAATGTATGCTTTTCGTAAGTGTCACATACGGAAAGTGCCCAGGCGGCGTTAGTCCGTACTTTGAAATTGGGACTATGGCAAATAAGATTGCACAACGCCGGGAATACCTGATCCTGTAAAGAACAAAAAAAGAGTCAGTGTTCACTTAAAAATAAGACAAGATATCCTAGGACTTTAGAGAAATTATTAGGATACGTACCCTCCAAGACGAGGGTAAAATTCTATCAGGATTTTCACTAAGAACAAATCCCAAGGCGCGACAAGCATTCCACCGTACCTGATAAAACAAAATCAATTTTGATTTATTAACAAAATAACAGTAGATAACTCTAAATTAAAAAATTACCTTCATATCATTTCCCAAAGTAGCACAACTGATAAGAGCATCTAACCCCGACGTAGTATCTTGTAAAATCTGTAAATCTGGACACAAGTGCAATATACATCCCAATGCTCTCACTGCATTACATTTGACCTTATCACTATCCTTCGCAGCCTTTACACTGGCCTGGTATAGTCTTGGCAAAACAGTTTCCACAGGTATTTGCTCTACCTCCATATTACCTCTTTAATTAACAATACAAACTCTGAGACTTCCAATGATTTAAAATAAAAAAAATAATATCATCCGTTCAAGCAGATAACTTACTCTTGCCTAACTAAGCAGTCACATAAATTGGCGAGTGTCCATGCAGCTTTTACACGTACTCCAAGATTCTTATCGTCTAAGCCAGTGCAAACGATATCTGCCAAGTCCATTAGGAACCCAGTGTCATCCTCGAGGGTTGGCAGAGTAACGAGCATCCCCAGTGCTCGTAGAGCAGCCGCCCTTACTGCACTCTCTTCGTCGCGAACCGTACCGAATAGTATAGTGATCACTAATATACTCTGTTGTCTCTGTAGTTAAATTAATTGTTTTGTGTTATTTTTTTCTCATGCAAATTTTCATTCAAAGTTTAATCTTACCGATAATTCGCCGAACATTTTGGAACCTATGTTTCCTAGACAGTCACAGGCAACTTCTCTCAAAGAGGTCTGCTCGTGCTGAATCAGGGTAATGACAGGCTCGAAGATAATATTCCAGAAAGGGACTAGATCAGTATCATTGTCTATTTGAGAATTGCCTAGACAACCAGCTATGGTTTCCATGACTCTGCAAGCTTGCAAGGATATCTGTGTATCGGCATCGCTAGTCGATCTGACCAGCGCCTTCGCAAGGACTTCCAAGTGGCTAAACACAATATTGCCGGCATTAAATGCCAGAACACCAATGAGCTTCAAGGACTGAAGTCGTACAGGAATGTTTGCTGTCTGAAAGAAACGGCTTCTTAATATTTCTTTGTAAAGAATTAACCCTGAGGACGACGTTACCTCGTTGGAAACATTCTTCAGACAAATATTAAGCAGAGAACTCATTTCTCTATCCTGGAGATTCACGTCGGAACAATTATATTCTGTTTCGCTGTCCTCATATTCTATATCTTCAAATTCTACTTCCTCCTCCGTACCAATGTCACTAGCTGCACTGGTATTCGTGCAAGGCAATTCACTGTCCGTACCAGACCTAGATTCTTTGGCAAGAATAGATAATATTTCAGGAGTGATAGGGTCTGAAGAAGCCAATGCTTCAAAGACTGACAATGCTTGAACCCTGACAGTAGGATCTAGAAATAAAAAGTAATCTTTATATTGTTTCTTAAGAAATATCAAACTTACCAAGTATCGGAACAGCATCAGACCTTTATGAAGTATCTGTGGTCTAGAATTTCTTATGAGTTTAGTAGCCAGTCCGGTCTTGAGCCTCGCGTAGGGTGTACATTGTGCCAGTGCAGCAGCACATTTTAACGCTTGCGTAAGAACAGCCACGTTTCTTTCCGTGCTCAAGAGCAACGAGATGGCGAAATGCAATTCGCGAATCATTGCACCAACAGTACCAAAGAAAGTAACGAAGGAAGAGTGTTCGACATCCTCCGCGTGAACAAGAAAGAGTCGTGCACCAAGTAAAAGTTCTGCAATGGTGCTAAGAGCTTTTTGTCGAATCTTTGAAACTGGTTCTCTCAATATACATCTGGACAGAACACGTGCATCGTTTCGCGAACCGCTGGCTACTATTTGGGACCAGTAACCAAATATTTCGCGACTCGGTGTATTTTGCACTATCGTATACAGCAATTGCACCGTTTCCGTGCGAACCTTTGACTCTACCTGAGCGGCATTGAAAGTTTCAGTATCCGAGGTATCCGAATCGCTTGATTGCTTTATTGCTTTGCAATCAGTCAGAGCGCCGTTTGACTTCTCTGGATTGTTATTACTTTTTCTTGATTGTGGTCTTCGTGATTTTGTTTTATGACTACCGAAATTTCGCTCTCGTGGTATAGCGTGCACTGGTTCAGGAAGATTCATTGCTGCTGGACGGAGTACTCGTGGTTGCATAGGTAAATAGCCTTTTATACCATGGAATAAAAAGGACTGTATCACTCCTAGAACTTCGCCTATCACATCTGGACCGTTGGATACTGTGTTATCGGATACGACAATTCGAAGAATCCTTAGACAGGAGCTTACGATCTGGGAATAAAGAAGATTTTAATATTTATCTTATTAATATAAGAAGGTATCGATCGAGGTATTCTTAATTACCCTGTTGTAGCATTGTTTGTCTTGATTATCATAAGACAGCGTCGAAATGGCACTTAGAGCAATGTCTTTTATTATTAGCATAAATTCATGTGGTATACTGGCACTACTATACTCTTTATTCAGCAGAATAGACTCCACGCAAAATATCGCAAGGCAATTTGTCTCGTAACATTTGTTGTCTTCAAAGTTTAAATACTTACGCAAGAGACCCTTCTCACCTAATAAATTACGTAGATCCTAGAATTTGATTTTAGCGACAGAAAGAAAGTAAATCGATATGAAAAATCATAAAGTAGTTTTACAAAACTTACTTGGCTTATCGTATCGAATGGTCCAGTGTTGAGAAGATTCTGTAAAGCAAGAAGGATATCCTTGCGAGCATCTTGTTCAGAAAATTCTAAAGCTTCCGATAACCATCTTTTGCACACGGTATACGTGCGCCCTTGCAATCTAATGCCACCTTTAACCAGGTTCACGAGAACCTGACAGTTACTTTTAACCAGTGAAGTTTCTAGGGGTTGTATGAGGGTGCAGAGCTGATTGACCAGAAGCATAGCAGCCTAGAAAAGAAATATTAAACAATGAAAAACAGTGCTTAATATTTCTGTAATATTAAAAAGTGTACGCACATTATTATAAATGTTTTATCATTCTATGTCACTAAGTAAAATTGTATAATATTAAATAAATATTGTCATACGAATCATGCAGATTACACTACTCACATCGCTATCAGATACGATCGGAGTCCTGTAGTCGATTTCATTTAATTCAATAAGATAAGTCTGTATTGTTTTCTTATCACAAAGCCTATCATCGGTCGCGTTAAGTAACTTTTTCGTGGCCATCGTAAATTTAGCTGCTGCATCGTTAACTGACATATTCGGCAAAGAAGCCATGATTATTTAGGCTGTCACAATCAGTCACAATATTAAGATAAAACAAAATATCCAAAAAAGCACATGGCCATGGATCAGAAAGTGAGATCAGCCTCAGCCATTGACATAATCTTACGCCATCTAACAGTATATTCACCAAACCGAACAATATACCATAACATTATGGTACAAGGATCGTGTGAGGCAAATTTATCTTATCCAGATAAACGTAATCAGTATAGGATAAAAAATGTAAAATATCATGTATAATAATTCCACAACGAAATCCAAGCTAGCTGACCGACTGATAAAATAGCGAAGTGTTATCACTCTTCGACCGGGATAAAGTAACGGCGCTGAAATCGTCCCATCCGCAAGTGGGGAAGGAAGGCAGCAGAAGGCAGCCAATGAACGCGTAGACGATCCTCGAGTCGAAGTGGCTGGTTCGCTGGCTGTCAGTCAGTGAAGTAAAGTAGAGAAGACTCTTTGGAATATCATAGAGCAAAGGTGCGCGCGTACGTAATTGGAGCACAGTATTGGCGGGTTGGTGCATCTCCTAAGGTCGAAGGGACAGACAGCAGCGGGTGTAATCGCGCGATGATAGGGTCGATCAGTGCGAGAATGCAGACACAGTAGGCCCGGGTAAAATGAACGTTGGGGAACGAAGGCGAATGGTGCGCGGCGCGTAGCATTTCAGTGGCGCGCCAAGGGCCCGGAGTATAAGACTACCGTGGCCTTTAGCGAGAGAGAGAGAGAGACTTTAAAGAAGAAGGAAAAATAAGAATCTAAAGCTTCCATCGGCGATACCTGGACGTTCGCGTCCATCGGAGTCGTCGTCGTCGTTTTACTGCAACGCGCTGAATATTCCAAGCAACCAAATTGAATACTGGGAAAGAGATCGGAAGATTAAAGGGTAAAGAGATCAGTGAAAGATCGTAGTTCTATCCATTTATACGTCTTTCTGTTTGTCAGTCAGTGAGATCAATCAGTCAATCAATCGGACAGTCGGGCAGTCAGTCAGTCGGTCAGTTCCGTATCGAGGGAATACGTCGTTCCGTGCGTGCGCGGCAATGTCGGTATCGGGCTAAAAATATGCATTAAGGAGGGCTGTCAGTGGTGAAGGAACGTGTTGCGTGGCCGTGTAGGCCCGGCGAGGCTAGCTGCTGGCTGGTGAGTGTAAACCTGCCGTGACGGAGAGCTCGAGGTACAAGAGGAACCGAGTAAAATGGCGGACCTCGAGGCGGTGCTGGCCGACGTCAGCTACTTGATGGCCATGGAGAAGAGCAAGTGCACGCCGGCGGCTCGGGCCAGCAAAAAGATCGTCCTGCCGGATCCTAGGTATTAACCATCTTCCTGTCCTATGACATCTACAACGCACTACGCTACGCGTAGATATCACATTGCGATAAGCAATTCTTTATCTAGCTGTCTTTTTCTTTCGCTTTGTTCCTCTCCCTCTGCCATTCTATTCCTCTACTTCCCTCTCTCGCTCAGTCACTCGCTCTCAATATTCTTCTCTCTTACAGCCCTCCCCGCCATTGCTTCCTTCGTCGTTGCCCAATCCCTCTCTACACCCTCGGCCGCCCTCTTCACCCTCTGTCTCCTTTATCCATCGTCTTCTCCTATTCTCCTCGCAGCTTATTAGAATTCTCTTATTAGAATTCTACCCCATCCGAACGTCATTCGAATCTGGTGCATAGGGTCGCCTACCTGTATCTTGTTTGACGAGGAGAAAAGAAAAAAAAAACTAATGTTTACAAACAGAGTATAGCACTGAAAACTCTCTTTCACTTTTACACTCATATTCTCCCATATATCCATCTCTCTCTCTCTCTCTGTCTCTCTCGCTTACGACCTTTCTCTACATTGCGGAAGCAGGTCTCTCCGACTGCATTCCTCTTTATAACACGAGTTCCCTTATACGCTCCTCCACTATTTCCTACCGGGTGTTATTCCCGTTAGACCTCCCTGACTTCCGGTAGATAGGTCATAGACGTCTTCCTCCATGTTATACTTCTCCTCTTTTCTCAACACTACAGATCAGATTGATCCCATTCTCTACCACGTCTTTACCCTTATCTTCACCACTCACTTACGAAAAGTGCTGCACGAGCGCTGGCGACGTTAACTCCACGAGTTTTCTCGCTTATCGCTCCCCCCGAGTCTGTGCTTCTTTTTTTTTTTTAACCACGATAAGCTCATCGCATTACTCCTACGCTTTATTCTCCATGTCTGGAGAAATTGTGACTCCTTTATCCCAACGTTTCACGCTGACAATATCGCCCCTTCTCAGCGTGCCGTCAGTCGACAGGCTGCGTTATGCTATCCTACGTTACGTTACGTTGGGGCAGGTATTCGTGTGTGCTGAATAATACTGAAGATTACCGATTCTTCGAGTACCAATTATGATACGCAGCATTAATTAATTAATTACACTCTGAAGACATTAACTACTCTGCCTATGAAGGCAGAATCAACAAGATACGCCCTCGACCTGTGACTATAGTGAATCCTGCCAATCCTGAAAATGATCGGGACTATTTTCCCAGGCTCCATAGCTAATCGACTGAGAGCCAAGATGACGAATATTTGCGTACTATCGAAGACTATCTAGTCCAAGAAGTAATCAGTAATGGCGATTCACGAGAGAAATGCTCGAGTACGCGCAAGCGAATTCGCATCCCAGGGAGGCATACCGACTTCTCGTAAACGCCAGGGCGGCGAAATGTAGGTCGCAGTAATAAACGGAGCAGAGATGCAATGGCCGGCACCGTCGGTTTACCACCAGTCAAATTCCAAAATGTACCGTAAAACCCTCGCTAGATTTTCTCTTCGAATCGTTCCTGAACGACACACGAATAATTTTGAATTTAAACTCCGTTGTATCCAGCAATTATTATTGTTTCTTTTTTGTTTTTAATAATTCTTTTTAAAGAATTCATTCTGAATTTCATACGAAACTCTGAATGAATTATGAAATTATAATTATTCGCTCCATCGCCGACTGCAGTGCTCAACATTATTCCTTTTTGCCTCTGAAATACATCATATATTTTAATTACCTCTGTTCCTTGCCGTGTCCTGTATCCTATATGTACGCGACCTGTACCATTCGTAACTACGTCACTGTGGATTACTAGGCGCGAGGGGGGAGTTCATTTTCCTTGTGTTCTAAATGTCCCCGCAGCACGTCCCCATGACCTTGCGTCAAGCTTGACATTTTTTACAAATGAAATTCCGTGGACAAAACCCGGGGAATCGAGAGCACGGTAACCTGCGCTATTTATTCACTGTTTGTTTTTTTCTCACCCTCGGATATCGGTCACATGCCATCTATTCCCTAGTGTATACACAGGGTCTTAACGTCGATCGAATTTTTTTCATCCCTCACAAATCCATTTGACCAGAGAGAGAGAGAGAGAGAGAG